>JAHTLZ010000122.1:406923-424369 GCA_023846285.1 Phrynocephalus versicolor
GAAACCACCCCTCTGGTAGGTGCACTCTCAGAGGCAGGCATATTTTCGCCTGCTTTTTTGGCCGGGAATCGGGGTTTTTTTATTTTTAAAAACTTTTTTTCTGTGCCGCTTGAATGGCGGTGAGGCGGCGACTTTGGTGGGATGACGAGGATGCCATTGCCCGCCACCAGAGCAGCCCAGGAAGTACAGGAGGAGAGGGGGGAGGCCGGGGACCCCCCCAGAAACCACCCCTCTGGTAGGTGCACTCTCAGAGGCAGGCATATTTTCACCTGCTTTTTTGGCCGGGAATTGGGTTTTTTTTAACTTTTAAAAACTTTTTTCTGTGCCGATTGGCATCGCGCGATTGCCGCGATGCCAGGAACGACAACGACAAATCAGACCCAATTATTCGTTTGTCGGTTCGAGTTCGAGTTCTGGCGGAGTAATTGTCATTTCCTTTTCCGTTACGTAACGGAAACGAGGAACGGAAATGGAAACGGGAATTCCGCTAAGTCGTGCCCATGTCTAGTGACAGGAGCATGAGCTTGGAGGTAAGTCCTGGGGAAGCCAACTGCAGCAAAGCTGTTAAAGTACAGCTGAAATGTACTTGGCTTCTTTCACAGTGATCAATTGGGTATTCGAACATTTGTCAGCTATTCATTTACAGTAGGACCCCCCATATCCACTGATTCATTATCCACTGATTCAGTTATCCACAGCTGGCAAAGGAAAAAAAAATTAAATAAATTTAATTTAGCAAGTACTGTCACAAATAGCAGCTGTAATGCAAGCTACTGTCATGAATCAGCAGCCGTAAAGCAAGCTACTGTCACAAACAGCAGCAGTAAAGCAAGCTACTGTCATGAAACAGCAGCGGTAAAGCAAGCTACTGTCACAAACAGCAGCTGTAAAGCAAACTACTGTCACAAAACAGCAGCCATAATGCAAGATACTGTCGCAAAACAGGAGTTTTTGGGGATTTTGGGGTGTTCTCTCTTATCCACGGTTTTCATTATCCACAGGAAGACCTGGAATTAATCCCCACTGGATACTTGGCTCCTACTGTATTTATTTACTTGTTTGTTTGTTTGTTTGTTTTAAAGTATGTTTACTCCACCTTTCTCCTTGGAAAAGGACCATTTTGACTCTTGGGGGCGCCCCATTCCAATTCCTTCTCACCGGGCAACAGCATCAACATACTATCCTGTGCTATCACTATATATTTGATACTGTTATGTGGAGTCAAGTTCAATCTGAGTTTTAGCAACCCTGCTGGGCTGATCAAGGTAACTGATGCATTTAAGGAATGGGTTTACCAGTTGCACCCCTATACAGTGAGTTTTCACGGCTGAGCAGAGTATCAAACCGATACTCTTCTGAGTCTTCTGAGTCGTAGTCCATCACTTTAACATTGTCTCAGGCGATGAGCTGGATGGCTCTATCATGTGTAGAGATGAGCATGAAACACCAAAAAGATGGTTCACTTTTCATTTCTCCCCCCCCCCGGGGGGGGGGGGGGGGGGAGGATTGGTTTTTTTTTAAAAAAAATCATTTCATATTTCGCTTTGTTTCATTTTTAAAAAATTTTTACACTATTGGGGCCGGGCTGGCCAGTTGGTAGGGTTTTTTTCTTCTGTCGACCAGCTGGCCTGTGAGAGGCCGGTTGGCATTTTATTTTAAATCCTGCAGACCAGCTGGCCTGCAGGGAGGCCGGTCAGCTTTTTAAAAAAAAACTCCCACTGACCAGCTGGCCCACGGGGTGACCAGTTGGCAGTTTTTAAAATTATTTTTCCCACCGACCAGCTGATGTGCAGCCCCACATGCCAGCTGATCGGTGCTTGTCAAAATAAATAATAATAATAATAATAATAATAATAATAAACAAAATGGAACAAAATGGAAATTTCCATTTTGTTTCATTTCACTTTTTTAAGGGCATTTCATTTTTCATTTTTTTAGGAAACAAAATGAAAAATGAAAAATGAAACAAAAAAGAGTTTCGTGCCCATCTCTAATCATGTGACATTGTCTGTGTGATATTCTAGGTACAGGAAGCAGTGTCTTTCCAAACAGTGTCTTTTCATCAGCCCTCACCAACATAGTCAGTGGTGAAGGGTTGTGGAGGCTGTAGTCTCACAGCATTGGGAGGACCAGAGTTGTCCATCCTTGCACAGTACTATGTGTTGAAAGATACATAATATATTTCTAGAGCTCTAGCACTCTAAGCAAGAACCAAAAATCCAGTTAGGCAAGAGGTGGTGGTAACTGTTCCTTTGCCACTCAGTAAACTTGGATTTGGACCATGATCTTTCCAATGCCTACCACAAAGGTTAACTTAACTTAAAACTAATGCTGGTCATGATAGAAAAATGTTGCACACAGAGACAAATTATGACCTATCATTTAAATGATAGACTAAAGATGTGGTTGTTGCATGCACGCACGTGCACACACGCACGCACGCATGCACACAAATACACACAATTCTTCTTGTACATATGGCATCATATGTAAATCAAGAGCAACAGCCTCTCCATTTGCTCGCTGTACAACCATGGCATTTGTTTATATCAGTGGTTCTCAGCCTGTGGGTCCCCAGATGTTCCTGGACTGCAACTCCCAGAAGTCTTCATCACTAGCTGAGCTGGCCAGGATTTCTGGGAGATGCAGTCCAGGAACATCTGGGGACCCACAGGTTGAGAACCACTGGTTTATATGCTACTGCAGCACTCATATTTCTCTTGTTACCAGATTTGTATTTCTGCAGCTTTCTGCAGTAGCATCCAAACATTGTTTTCAGCTGAGTGCCACAATAGCCTGGTGAGAAACGTCTGACACATACGACAGCAGTGCAACCATGTGTCTGGGTCTTCAGAGGAAAGTCTCAGTGAAATGAATGTGACTTAGTCACTGGCAAGTGGGTTGAGGATTGTAGCTTGATTGGACCAAAACAACCAAGTAAATCTCACACTGAATGAGGATTTTAAGTCAAGCTTCCCAGTGCTTCCACATGCTACACCGCATGCTTTTCTTGATGCTAACTAGACACTTATTTGGTGATACACTGGCTTATAGTATTTGGTCATTAGTTAATTAACTGTGTTGCTGAAACAGTTGAATTTTAATCCGCTAGAAACTCAATACTACAGAATGTTCTTATGTCCTTTGGGACTTCTTTCGTATGGCTAGGAACTGAATCTTTCCAGCTTCTTGTGTATTTATACGTATAGGAAAACCATTACAATGCAGTAACAACAACCCTCTTTGTGTAGTTCCAATAAAAAAAAGTTCACAATGAATTCTTGACTCAAACAATCCTGCTTGTTTTTGATTTGCAACACAGCTGAAATCCAGTAATGCTCAGAAGATGCATGTGGTGGAAATACTTTGATCTTGAGTGGTTTATTTCAAGCCAGCACAAAGCGGAAAAGAGCAGTTACATCTGAAATAGAAATATTTCTATTTTCTCCATTTACTGTAGGCATGCTCAAACATTATACCAATGAACACTGAAGAAAGCAATCCTTCACTTCAACTTCAAGTGCTCAGGTGAGAGGCATGGAACCATTCAATATAACTGAAAACTTCCAAGGAGCATCATATCCTGAGAGTTATTTGAATGCAATTTATTACATGAAATGGATCTTACTCTCAACTCACTTCATAAAGAGAGCTATTGTTTCTTAAATGCATCTTGCGACACCACCAACAAACCAGAAAAATAGGTTGCCATGGAACATTTAAAACTATGGGCTAAATCCAGAGCCACTGGCCAGAGTAAAAAAGGGACATTTCCGGGGACAAGGATCACTCAGGAATATGGCGGGAAAGAGTGGTAAAAATTGGTAAATCGCACCCAATCCAGGAGACTTGACAGCTATGATCTAGCTATAAGAAAGCTTTTTTCTGCACAGGAAGCTAAGGCATTGCTAGGTCGCTACTCAGCCTCAAAACTTTGGAGGCTGGGTCTTTTCTCTGGATGGACCACAATTAAGTGTCTATAGGTGGTGTTCTGTAGATAGAAGTCCCAGAATGGAGAACTATGGCAAAAATTAAAAGAAAACAAATAAATCTGAAAATCTGATTCCTTGCTTATAACAGAAACGGCTATTCTGGATATCCATATTAATTGTCTTCTTCTTAGTACAGGGACTGCTCTTTAGATCCTGAAACACCACTTTGCCCAATCAATCATGTCTTCAGCGCACAGCACTGGCATAACTAGGGTGGTGTGGAAGAGTGCATTTGCCCCGGGGCACGCAGCAATCAGGGGCGCCTGGAGGGAGAGAAGGAGGAGGAAGCCACGTGCCCTCTCGTCAGCAGTTCTCCTTCCACCCCACTAAGGTGTGGCAATACTTAGTCAGGAATGTTTTTTTCCCCCAAGCAGCACCCCTGTCAATTGCTCCCCCTCCTCCTTCCCCCCCCCACCTGCTAAGGCTTGGAGATTGTTAGCCCAGGGAAAGGAGGAAAGGGAAGCATGCGATGGAGGGGCTGCTTGCAAAAAAATCCCCTCGCCTGCTTCCCTCTCCTCCTTTCCCCAGGCTAACAATTGCCAAGCCTTAGCCAGAGAAAAGGACAAGGCGGAAGCGTGCTACAGAGTTGATGCTTGGAAAAAAACCACCTGCTTGGTGCTATCTGCATGATGTGCAGTTTGCACAGGAGAGACTTAACTGGAAAGGAGACCCACAAAGAAGGCATGAGAAGGATGGACCCTTCTTCCCCTCCACCACTGTTCCCCCAAGATCTGCCCCCCCCTTGCTGGGTGGGTGAGACATGGTTGTGGAGGAGGAGAGGCCACAAAAACTGACTTTGTCTCTGGGCGCTCCAAACTCTAGCTATGGCACTGGCACACAGGTCAACAATTTGCATGTCCTTATTGACTGAGTCCTGCCATCTGTGTTTTGGTCACCCATGTGGTCACTGGCCATCAGCTTTCAGGTGGTAAGCAATTTTGGCAATAGTGGAAGGTGCCATTCTGAAGACATGTCCATAACAGCGAACCTAGTTTTCCTCTTCTCTGTAACTAATATAATACCTAGTTGCTACCAGGTATAATTTGTGATACCCTGTGTGATGTTCCTAAGCTATGCCCCTAGCTCTTTTACAGGCTATTGTCAAGCACTGCCTCTAATTCTTTCTTCCACTGCCATCAACAAGTTTCTCTAATAAATTAATGCTTTCCAGACTCATTTAAATTGAATAAATATAAAGGAAGTTTATTTATAACAAAGTAGAAGTAAAAGCATAAAGGGTAACTGGTTCAGGTACAAACAAAGGGAAGAATATAGCTTAAATACACTTAGGTTAGGTTACAGATGAAATACGTTAATTGCACAACCTGTTCTAAAGTTTATAGACACTTAACACTTAGATGTTCTCTTAGAAGTTTCTAAAATCCTATCTCTTCTCTCTCTCAGTTCCTTATCTGATCCTCTCTCTGTAAGTCCTTCTCTCTCTCAGTCCCTATTTGACCAATTCTGTGATGCTCAAACCACTCAGGCCCCACCCCCAAACTCTCCCATTGGTGTACAAACAACAAATCAACAAGACACATATCTCTTAAATTATTAATGACAAAGGGGTAAACGTATCCGTGAGGGTGGCAGGATGGAGAGAAGGGCCTCTTCTGATGAACTTAACACCTTAGTCAGTTCATACTGTTAGATTTGATCATTGAGGTTAGACATGGGCACGACTCGGCGAATTTTTCGTTTTTGTTTCTGTTTTTCGTTTCCGTTACGTAACAGAAACGGTAACGATAATTAAGCCGTCAGAACTCGAACTCGAACCAAAAAAAGAAAAATTTGGTCGTTTTTTTTGTTTTCGTTTGTGGCATTGTGGCGATCGCGCAATGCGAAGCACAGAAAAAGTTTTTAAAAGTTTTTAAAAAAAACCTCGACTCCCAGCCAAAAATGCAGGCGAAAATATGCCTGCCTGAGGCTTTGCCACCTACCAGAGGAGTGGTTTCTGGGGGGTCCCCGGCCTTCCCCCCCTTCTCCTGTCCTGGGCCGCTTGCACCAGGCTGGGGAGGGGGTCATCCTTGTCGTCTCGCCATGCCATGCGGGGGGGGGAACCAAAATGGCGACCGCAATTTTTCTTTTGAAATCGCAGTCAAAAAACACACCAAATCACCACAGAAATGTGTGAAATTTATTTATTTTGAATGTCTGAATTTTAATAGTAGCAGCAGTGGGTTTTTTATAGCAATAAAACGTTGTATTGATTTTATTTTATTTTTTTTTTTATTTTTTTTTTGACCTGCCCATTTGGGCTGGGCATGGGATGGGACCATGCAATTTTTTTGAACCATTCCACCAATGGCATCACCAGGATTTTTGACTGACACTTCTGGACGTCTCGGAGGGCATAAAAAGCCGAGGCACCTTCCGGGTGTATGGATGTGGTTGAGGGAGGAGGGCTGGCTGCTGGTGCTGGTGTGATCCGATCGAGATTGAGGAGGGAGGCTGGAGGCTTTAGGATTTACGTTAGGCAGGCAGGGAGGGAATTGAATTTAAAACATAATTTCTTTGATTCCCTGCAGCTTTGTCTGCTGAAGGGAATAGCAGTTTATTCTTTATTTCTTTTCTGGCAGTTTGTGAGGATTTTTTTTTCTGATATTGGATAAAGGGGGAGGTTCGACTGGGAGTGGGAGGTGTGGATTTATTTTAAAAATATATTATATACTACCATTTATTTTCTATTTTCCCAACTTCAATTTGCTTGCACACACACACATTTGGGGTGCAAGCCAAGAACAGAACCTCTATCCTAAGTGATATCCTAACTGCCCACTCACCGCTCGCCCACGCTGCCACCCACCTGCGGCCCACACCACCGCCCGCCCACTCGCCCACCCACGGCTGCCGCCCGCCCGCTCGCCCGCCTGTGCCTCCCCCCTGCTGCTGTCGCCGCCCACCCATGGCCCCCACCACCACCGCCCGTCCGCACCTCCCCCCGCCGCCCGCACCCCCACCCCACCCACCGCCTAGGGTGCAAAAACACCTAGCGCCAGCCCTGATTGCGGGATGCCCCTATGCTCTGGGAAGTCAAATCGCGCTAAATCGCGGTGGAAATGACAAACGACAAACGAAACGATGAAAAGACAAATTTTTGAAAAATTTTGCGACAAACAGAAACGACCCGAAACGGACCCGTTCCGAAAAATGAAAACTCGAAATGTCATTTTTTCTGGTCATGCCCATTTCTATTTGAGGTAGCTAGAACCCAGGTCGTACAGTGCTTTGTAGGGCAAGGTCAGCACCTTGAATTGTACCCAATAGCTTATTGGCAGCCAGTGGAGCTGTTTTAATAGGGGTGTAGTTTGGCTGCTGCATTTTGGACCCATTGAAAGCTCCGTGCATGGGTAGCCAATCACTACAGATATGCCTACAGCTGGGATGCAATCCATATTTTTCAGAGAGCACATTTGGCCACCTCTTTCACCTGCACTTCTGCAGAGAGTGAGAGGTGTAGGAAACATTCCCAATGCATCTGGTTCTTCAAGAAGAACAAAGTTGCACCTGGTACTTGCTTCCTTTCAATGTCCAGATCCGCCCTTTGAGTTTCAGCATGTCCTCTTTCATCCTGTGAGGTACTTTCCCTCTATCAAGCACCGGTCGAGTGTCATCTAGAATACTATGTCCAGTTCTAGATACATTTGAAGAAAGATGCCAAGAAACTGGAGCAGGTTTGGTGGAGGGCAACAAGGATCATCAGGGAACTGGAAAACAAGCCCAGTGAGGAAAGACAGGAGGAACTGGAACGGAATAGAACTCCAGCCACTACTTCCTGAGACTGCCCATCCAGGAGGGTGACAACCATTGTAATACCATGTCTCCTGGACTCAGGCCGGAAGCAGTTGGGAGCAAAAGATGCTGTGCTATGACCAAAGTTAACCAATGAATTGTCATCTTATGACAATTATGAGAAGGAATTGTGTTGCACTTCCATATATGAAGACTCTACAAGCTACAGAGGGAAGGGAGAACCAGCTAGCCTTATGGAGAGGCCCTGCACAGGATGCTTTTGAACAGGGTGACCATTGTCCTCTTTACTCTTCTTACATAGGCTGCAACTAATTTCTCCCAACTCTCTCTCACCACCACCCAATTTCCTCCTCTCCTATGTTTCACTGATGTATAGCACTCTCTAGGTCAGCCATCCAGCCAAGCTACCCATGCCATTTCCATTCCAGATGGCTGTAGTAAGAACTGACACTTCACGGAGCTTGCTTCTTTTCTCCTGGTTTCTTATCCCCCTTCGCTTCTATGTTGTGTTCAGAGTATTAGCTCGAGAGTGAGATGGTCTTGCCCTGCTATTTGTAAGATGCCCCAAGAGGCTTTTTGGTAAACATTTTAATGATGCTGATATTCATCATCATTATGATCATCATCCCCACCACATCTACCCTCAGGTCTGGAGAAAGCTGGATAAATCTGGTAATGATTTCCACAGTTTTCAAACAATGGGCAAGACGTGCACATGAAATCCCCACTACTGGATGAACCTGGTCAGGCAGAGTGGTAAAAAGAGCAAGTGCTACTTCAGTGCTGAGCCTGTGAAATCCAGGAAGTATCAATGTCTTTATTTAAGAATTCAAATTCCAGATCAGCCCTTTGGCCTTCCCCGTTCCCTCTGCCTAACAACAATGGCCTACATTTCAGCTGGTTTATCCACTCCTTGGATCAACTTCAAGCTCCAATGTAAATGTAATAAATGTACATTTATTAACTTCAAGATCAAATAACTTTAAGACTCAGCATAAGCAAGTTACCTGTCCAAATTACATTTTGCTATGTAGCTGAGGTGGTCTGGGAATTCTAGTTTAAAAAGTAACTTTGCAAAGCTCCAGTTCTGCAGCTGAAGTATATAGAAGATGGAATAGCAGAAAAGCGGTCTTCAACAGATAGTTGGCAACCTTCTTTTTAAAGAACTCCATCACTTGCCACCCCTTTAGGCTGTTGGTTCTAACAATGAACTGCTCTTAGCAGCAGGATTTTTCTCCCACTGTTCAATCACGTCACATCCAACAATGTGTGGCTGTCATATCTAATCCTGGTTGAAATACCTAGTTCATACTTACCATCTAGATGTAGTTCAGTCATTGCCAAGGAACTGAACGAAAACTATTCTTTGCTTTTGGAAGAAAGTGGGAGCTATAAGCGAAATAAAATAAAATGAAGTATTCCTGACATTCCCCCACAGTTTGACAACATTTGTTATTAGAATTGTTCATCTCATGTTCTTAATGCATTTAAGTATGGAACAAATCACAGTCTTATAGTATGGAGCACAATTGCTTTCTTGAATGGTAAGAGAGAAAAAGAATGAATATTGATTTGGTGCATCAGCCAAGAACATTTGGCTAGAGAAAATTTTATTGTTTTGTTTTACAGGTTCAGAACTGCCCATTAATATTCAGTTTATGTCCTCTCTAAAATCTAGGACAGTGGAAGCCTGCAATCAATCTCTTTCTTTTTTCTTTTGCCACCTAATTTAACTTTTGAACAAGAAAGTATGCAGCCCACTGGTGTAACAAAGCTTGATAAACCTTCATTTATTATTGAACAAGTTTTTCCAAACTTGATAAAACTACTAATGATATTTTACCAATACCATTTCACCCTAAATGAGAGTGTTCCTTTCCACCAACTACAAATGTTTAATCCACTAGATTTCTAGTAAGGCAACAGAGACTCATTTCAAACAATGTGTGAAGTTGTATTATATAAGGTCTGCCAGGCAACATCGCTGATCATTTCTGATTAGGGTTCACAGGTCTTAGACACTGGGCAAAGCCTTAGGCCAGTGATGGCGAACCTTTTAGAGACCGAGGGCCCAAACTGCAATTCAAAACCCACTAATTTTTCACAAAGTGCCAATACAGCAATTTAACCTGAATACAGGTGGCTGTAAAGGGGCAATGTCGAGTGCCCACAGAAAGGGCTCCGAGTGCCACCATTGGCACCTGTGCCATAGCTTCGCTAACACTGCCTTAGGCAATTACTATGATTCACCAAGTAGGGAGACAAATTTTGGGCAAGCAGTGCAGCAGACTGATAAATGTTTATTCACATATGTGGTAGGTTTAATGCCTGAGTTCTCACCTCTAGCCATCACGAATAGTACTAGGGGTCACTGGCCCAACAAGAAGATATATGTGCATGGTATGTTGTGCTTATACAACCTTCTACAACATCAGTGTGCAAAAAAGGCAGAAGCCACTTTACCCAGTTAGCTGGATTTTACCCACTCACATTCTCTATAAGTGGATTCCCCTCATAACAATTTCCATCAGCAACTGGCCCTGTAGCAGTTCCATCCTCATCTTCATTCCCACCTTCTCTGTTTCCACAGTAACACAAAGTCCACACCTCTGGTTTCAGGATTTTGGCCATGGATCTCAGGGAATGGATGCTGCTGACCTGGCAATGCTGCTTCTGAATGCATAGAGAAAACTCAACCTGAGGCTGAAGAATATTAAAAAGAATGACTCAAGGCTGAGTTGGCTTTTAAAGCCAAGGGTCTCTCTCCAAGCCTCTTGTTCAGACTGTAAGGCAAAGTAGGGATTTCGCATATTGGCAGAAGTCTATGATGCCTTCAGATTTTTGACAGGAGATACCTATATTCGAGTATAAGTCGACCTGAGTATAAATCAAGGCCCCTAATTTAACCCCCAGAACTGGGGAAACTAAGTGACTCGAGTATAAGTCTGGGGGGGGGGGGGATGCAGCAGGGCCTAGCAGCTCCTCCTTTGTGAGCTGGGGGAGTGGTGTGTGATGTTTAAACTGACTTCTAGCCACTGAGACAACTGTTTGGTTCGGTGGCTAAAAGTCATTTTAAGCATCACATGTTGCTCCCCCGTGATGCAGAGGGGGGTCTGGAGAAGCGGTGTGCAATGTTTAAAATGACTTTTAGCCACCAACCCAAGCACTTGCCTCGGTGTCTAAAAGTCATTTTAAACATTGCACACCGCTTCCCCACAACGTGTGCATGGGGGGGGGGGTTGTCAGGAGAAGCGGTGCACGATGTTTTAAAATGACTTTTAGCCACTGACCCAAGCACTTGCCTCAGTGGCTAAAATTATTGACCCGAATATAAGTCGAGGGCCCCCCTTTTCAGCCCCAAATTAGGGCTGAAAAACTAGATTTATATTTGAGTATATACAGTAATTGTTCCTCTTTTTCTTTTTCTTTTTTTAGCCCATTGGACAAGTAGGAAGAGGGATGGAGAGAGGGAGAGGGAATAGGGAAGGAGGTGTTGGGACGGGGGATAAAACAGCCAGAACAGGGATTATCAAGTGAGAGAAAGACATTTTGTGTGGGATCTGAAGGAGTTATATCCCTGAATTCTGGCTCTAAAAATACCTACTGCTACCTGTAGCTGGAAAAAGCAACCTGTGCTACCAAATGGAATACACGCAAGAATAAATGCTCCTGAAGAGCTGTCCAGTGTAGCAAGAAATTTGAAAAGAGAATTTGAAACCACACTTGGACTCAAGAGATTATTAAAAATGTCCCTTCCTTGTTTTCACATTATATTTCACCCTACCTAACCTAACATGAGGAAGAGGGAGGGAAGGAGAAGTACAGTCGACGCTGTCAACTAGACTATTTTTCTAAGGCAGGGATTACCTCAGCAGTCATGTAGGAACTTGTTAAAAATATTGTTTCCGCCTTCGATTAAGTATGACTAATAGGTAGCTGGCCAAGTGATTAAATGGAGATGGTAGCAAAAAGCACCGGTGAGTGCATTTGCTTCCTGAGCATTCCTTTGTAATAGTCAATTATCTAGTGGAGTTTTTATTCCTAGAAGCCAATTGTTGTAGTAAGTTGTTTTTTTTTTTGTTCTTTGTTTTTTGTCTGTTTGCAATTACAGCCCAATAAATGCAATTTAAATCTAGTGGGGCTAAAGAGAATTTTATAAAACATAGTCATGATTATTAGGGAATTAAAATATGGCAGGCTATTTGCAGAACCTGTACAGAGGGGGAAAAGCCTGTTTCATTATTGTTTAAGAAGCCATACATAAAATAAATGCAGGTAACACTGATACTAAATTCTGCTTCCTAAGCAACTTTCCTAGTCCTGCATCAGTCAGTTTTATTAATTTATATACAGTGGACCCTCGTATAACAAACAGTTTGTATAGCATAAACTCTGTACAACATAAAGGATTCCAGAGATAGGGGGAAACTGCTTAACAGAATTGTCTATGGGGTGAATTCATACAACATAAAAATAGTTGTGAGTAGGGATTACTCTGTTTTCAATGCATTCCTATAGAAAATTTGTATAAAGGAAAAGTTGCGTAACATAATTTCATTCGGAACCAATTAATTCTTTTATACAAAGTACCACTGTATTGCATATTTCTTAAAAATCCATTAATAGGTGAAATGGTCATTCAAATTATATTCCATTGGCCCTTTTTAGAAATGGAAGGGCCTTGAACTGAAGACTGGGATCTAGCTTGCTTTTCTGCAAGAGGAAGGAAGTGGAATAGTGATTTTTCTGAGTCATTGTTTTCCCACAGTCCCCACTGCAGATATATTAGAGGAAATTATTGCCCAAATCACCATTTCTGCCCATTTAGTTCTTCTAAAGTGTCCTAAAAATGAAATATCACAGAGGGGGGCAGTTTGGTATTCTTCAACATTTTCAATCATAATTATCACTACTTAATAAAAGTACAGTATTTTTCTATCTGTAAGACATTCCCATGTAAGAGAGCCCCCCCCCACCCCGCATTTCCAAATTACAGTTTTGCAACTGTGAGGTTCTCTCCATGTTTTTTCCTATATATAAGACAACCCTCAATATTTTGTCTAACAATTGTAGACAAAAATACAGTCTTATACATGGGGAAATACTGTATATAGTACACCATGTGACAAAATTTTGAGGGAGATATGATATTGGTGCAGTAACTTCCTGGTCTAGAAAATCAAGGAACAACTGTGACCAGCTTCCAGACTTGAGGTAATCGGTTCAGCCATCCATCCACTTTATCCCTAGCATTGCTAAATGCCAGATGTGCTTTATATAAGTCCCAGTTCATGCATAATATGATCCTGGATGAAAATGCAGATCAGGCTTGCATAACATACACATGGGTGGGTTCTGAAGGTGGCTGAAAAGGTTGTCTTATCTTTAATCTGCCCACCCAGTTATTCCATACACCACCAGGGTAGACTGGGGTAGGGTGGGGTGGGGAGTAACCATTGTCTAGAAAAACTCTCCTGAGGCTGTCAGGCTTTCTGCCTTGGCAGTTCCATGTCTAGAGGCCCTTCACATGTTGATTGAGGCCAGGGAAGGTTTGGGGTTTGTGCTGGTGTACCGTACTCCCAAAACCCAGCATTCTCATCTCTTGAGCTGGCCGCCTTCATATCTGAGGCACTGTTGAGGTTCCCCAGACTCTTTGTGCTTGGGTGACTTCAGCATGCATGTGGAGCCACAGGCCATGGACCCAGCTCTAGAGCTCTTGGAAAGTGTGGCTTATTTTGACATGTTCCCAACATGATAACAGCACCATCCACATGTCTAGCCATCCACTGGACGTGATATTTTCCAATGCACAAAGGAAGAGTGAACTGATGATGACTGGCTTGGTGCCAGTCCCCTTGTCATGGTCCGATCACCACCTAATAAAATGCAGCCTTTCAGTGGCACTCCCTCCCCCAGGGGAGCAAGGACTCATTAAAATGTTCTCCCCTCACAGGTTATTGGATCTAGTCTGTTTCCAGGATGTAATGTGTGGGATTCTGGCTGAACAAGTTGGCGCTCCTTTCAATGTCCTAGTAGTTGGCTGGAATGTGTCAGTACTGGGGCCACATGACTAGCAAATGTGGAGCCTTTTTGCAGAGTCAGGCCCTAATCAGACTGAGGCAATCAAAGAGTGCAGCTGGTGGGCCTGCTACTGCATAAGAGTGCAGCTGGTGGGCCTGCTACTGCATTACCGAGACCTGGGTGGGAGAGGAGGGTGGTGTCCCCCTCTCTCAGCTATGCCCGCCTGGGTACTCGGTCCAGCACCAGTGTCGCTTGAAGGGTCGGGGAGGGGGAGTTGCTATAGTCTACAGGAGTTCTATCTCCTTGACCAGACTTCCTGTCTCCTTGGGAGGAGGCCTGGAGGGCCTGTACTGTGTGTTGGGCTCACGAGACAGATTGGGGATTCTGTTGGTGTACCGCCCACCCTGCTGCGTACCAACAGTCTCCCTGCCTGAGCTGACGGAGGTTGTCTCGGACCTGGTGTTGCGGACCCCCAGACTGTTGGTACTGGGGGACCTCAACATCCATGCTGAGGGAACCTTGAATGGGGCGGCTCAGGACTTCATGGCCGCCATGACAACCATGGGGCTGTCTCAATATGTCAACGGCCCAACACATGAGAAGGGCCATACTTTAGACCTGGTCTTCTCAACGGGATTGGAGGATGGTGGTCTGGATGTGGAGGGGTTGATTCTAACTCCATTGTCATGGTCAGACCACTTTCTGGTCAAGTTTAGGCTATTAGCTTCTTCTACCCTCTGCAAGGGTGGGGGATCTATTCAGATGATCTGCCCTCGGAGACTAATGGATCCAGATGGTTTCCTGAAAGCTCTGGGGGATTATCCGTCTGATATGGCCAGCGCTCCTGTCGAAGCTCAGGTCACCCTGTGGAATAGGGAAATGTCCCGGGCGGTTGACACGATTGCACCTAAGCGCCCTCTCCTCTTACGCAGAGCCCAGACAGCTCCTTGGTATACATCTGAGCTGCGTGCAATGAAGCAGGAGGGGAGACGGCTGGAGCGCAAGTGGAGAAAATATCACTGTGAGTCTGATCGAACACGGCTTACAGCCCATTATCGGGCCTATTCCGTGGCGATACGGTTTGCGAAAAGGCAATATTTCACAAACCGTATTGCTTCTTCAGAGTGCCATCCAGCGGAGCTGTTTCGGGTGGTCCGGGACCTTCTTCAACCGAGAAATACGATGGAGGTTCTGGACCACTCGGCAGCCCGCTGTGAGGAGTTTGCTGTCCACTTTGAGGAAAAAATCGCTCAGATTTGCAGGGAATTGGACTCCACTATTGGTGCAGAATCAAGGGATGTGTCCAGTGTGCCGTGCTTAGGTCCAGTATTATTGGATGAGTTTCAATTATTGAGACCCGATGATGTGGACAGGGTGCTTGGATCTGTCCGTGCTACCACTACGCCACTCGACCCTTGCCCTTCTTGGCTAATTGAAAGATCTGCCAGGGGAGTTCGCACCTGGGTCCAGGAAGCTGTAAACGCCTCATTAAGAGAGGGAGTGGTCCCTGCTGCCTTAAAAGAGGCAGTAATTAGGCCACTCCTTAAAAAACCTAACCTGGACCCAGGGCTGGTGGTTAACTACCGTCCAGTAGCGAACCTCCCTTATTTGGGCAAGGTGTTGGAGCGGGTGGTGGCCGGGCAACTCCAGGCACTGCTGGATGAAACGGATTTTCTGGATCCATTTCAATCTGGTTTCAGGCCGGGTTTTGGTACAGAGACTGCCTTGGTCGCCCTGTATGATGACCTTTGCCGGGAGAGAGACAGGGGGAGTGCAACCCTGTTGATACTCCTGGACCTCTCAGCGGCTTTCGACACCATCGACCATCGTGTCCTTCTGGATAGGCTGGCCAGGTTGGGAGTCGGAGGCACCGCTTTGCGGTGGTTCCATTCCTTCCTGGCTGACCGTGTCCAGAAGGTGGTGCTGGGGGACAGTTGCTCTGCCCCGTGGCATTTATGTCATGGGGTTCCTCAGGGCTCTATACTGTCTCCCATGCTGTTCAACATTTACATGGAACCACTGGGAGAGGTCATCAGGAGGTTTGGGCTGAGGACTCAGCAATATGCTGATGATACTCAGCTCTACCTCTCATTTTCCACCAATCCAGGTGAGGCAGTTTCTGTGCTGAACTCGTGTCTGGGCCAGATAATGGACTGGATGAGGGTTAACAAATTGAAACTCAATCCAGACAAGACGGAAGTGCTGTTAGTGGGTGCTTCGCCAGACAGGTTAGAGGGCCACTTCCCTGTTCTGGACGGGGTTGCACTCCCCCTAAGGGACAGGGTCCGCAGCTTGGGGTGCTCCTGGACCCCGATCTAACTCTGGAAGCCCAGGTGGACTCGGTGGCCAGGGGTGCCTTTCTCCAGCTGCGGAAAATATATCAGCTACGCCCCTACCTGGATGAACGGAGCCTCATAACAGTTACGCATGCACTGGTAACATCCCGTATTGATTACTGCAATGCGCTCTACATGGGGCTGCCTTTGAAGACGGTTCGGCGATTGCAACTGGTTCAGAATCGTGCAGCGCGGCTAGTAAGTGGTGGGGCCGCTCGGGATCACATCACGCCGATTCTACGTAGCCTACATTGGCTACCAGTTGCTGCCCGAGCCCAATTCAAAGTGCTTGTTTTGACATATAAAGCCCTAAATGGCTTAGGACCTGGATACCTGAAGGACCGCCTCCTTCCATATGAACCTACCCGGCAATTAAGTTCAAGCCAGGGGGCCCTCTTGAAAGAGCCATCCCTCAAGGAGGTAAGAGGGATGGCTTGCAGACACAGGGCCTTCTCGGCAGCTGCCCCCAAGCTATGGAATGCCCTCCCAAGTGAGATCCGCCTGGCGCCAACACTGATGACATTTCGGCGCCAGGTAAAAACCTTCCTGTTCCAGAAGTTTTTTAATTGATATAATTTAGATTGTGGGTCTTCTGATGGCAATTTTAGTGTGATGTTTTTAGTATAAGGTTTTATTGTTGTTTTAATTATTTATTGTTGTTTGATGTTTTTTAACTGTTTTAATCCCTTGATTGTAAGCCGCCCAGAGACCTTTGGGTAGTGGGCGGCATATAAGTTGTAAAAATAAATAAATAAATAAATAAATAAATAAGGTCAGCAGCCGGCACTCCCTGTTCCTTGCTTCAGCAATGCAAGACATCTGGGCTCCTGAAGCTTCTGCCTGCTTACCTTGGACTTTTCTGGAACTCTGTTGCTCTGTAAGTTTTCCTATTTGGCATCCCCTTCCAAGTTGGACTTTTTTGTGTGTGGAACTTGGACTGGCTGACTACCATCTCTGTGAATCTTGAACCAGACTGGCTGACCATGCTCTCTGTATCAACCCCATCTGGCTTCTAGGAACACCCTGGTCCTGGCCTCCTTGCTGATATCCTAGCTGTCGCCCATACCTGAAGCATTACCGTATGCTGCTGACAACAGGGCAGCCAACACTATTGCACCTGAACACCCCCTTCCTCACACTGCTGAGCCTCCCCAGCCACATAGTTTAATTAAGAACTGTGGGCCCTGAAGTGAAATAGGAGGAGGCTAGAGAGTAATTGGATGTGGGCCCAGAGAGAAGTTAATTTAACAACCTCCAAGATCGTGTCTACCATCTATCGAGCAAGGGTAACAGCCACTACTAGAAGATCTCACTTTGCTAGGTGGATAGGAGAAGCACAGTATT
>JAHTLZ010000122.1:425369-446782 GCA_023846285.1 Phrynocephalus versicolor
AGGGCAAAAACTGTTTTTACTACCTATTTTCTGTGTCCTGTCGTGGTGACAGAAGCAAATAAGTAAGCATTTTCAAGTGAAGTTTCTAAATCCAGCCCCTGGTGGTGGTTTAGGAAACTTCGCTGAAACTGCAGTTCGAGAGGCGTGGTCCTCCAGGAGCATAATTTGCTTCTCTTCCTGGTTAGCACACGATCTTTTACTGCATAGTTCGCTGACGGGAAACTACGCAGGAAATGCAGGTCTGAAATGCAGGTCTTGGAAAAGAATCCTACCTGGCCAAGATGGCTGAGGATGAGCTGAACTGATACTACGGCAGCAAAATACATGTTGAATCTACCCCACCCCACCCCAGGCTAGATATGGTGCAAGTTACCCAGGACTACTTTTACCTTGGCCTAACTTTGTGCTGACACAGTGGCTGGGGGAAGTTTGGGTCTGGCAAAACTCAGCTCCTGCCTCATTCCATCCTCCCCATGCCCCCTTTCTCAGTTGACCATTTCTGGTCATATAATCCTTCTGCTTGCAGGTATGACATCAGCCAGAAGGAAGGGATGCTGCTATCAGAAATCCATTTCTGCATGGAAACCAGAGGTCAGCTAGCTACCCATCAAGGATGCTTTAAATATGGATGTCCTGTTTCAGCAGAGAATTGAGCATAAGGACCGTTAGGCTCCACCGTTTTATAATTCATTGGTTATAGGATTCTGACAGACTGGCATTTCAACCATGCCTAACTTATGACCTTTCATGCGTTCTGCCTTTATGGAGCAACGTCCCTTGTTTTCAACAGTCTGCTACTGAATGTAGCGCTATGCTGGACTCTACCTTTCCAAATACAATCCATAACCTTGCCAAGTGATCTTGTTACAGTGCAACACTGATGGGAACAACCCTATCAAGATCATTTCCTGCAAAAGGCTCAAGCACTAGTCTGTTCAAATATACCTAAGACATGAGCTCATATTATTTATGTATTTATTTTCTGTCCAGATCTGCGTGTCACCTTAAAATGCTGCTTGCCAAAGCATTTGGAGAAAGTACCTGATGTGTGTATGAGCTCAGAGTCAGATGGACCTGACCGATCTCTTTAGCAAATTAGATTCTAATAGCTCCCTTGATGCTCTGGAATATTGCCCGTTCCAAGACTATAGTATTTCAAACATATTTAATTCATGGATTACAGGCCCAGCAGACTAAATCAGTGCTATTGAGTTATTATGACCCACAAGATGCAGTGAATTTAATAAGATCCCATCTGCTACGATATCTTGCCAGGATATCGCTGTTTCCAAATGTTGGATGGCATAAATTAGAAAGGGTTTCTCTTCATAACGTGATGTAATGCACACAGTTATAAAACTGTACAGCTCTCATATTATTTGGGTCTGATATATACCACAGATATTGGTTGTCAGCCTCCTGACTGACATGTTCTCACATTTTATCAGGCTTCGGGATGAGCATTGACTTCCCCAAAAGCTGATGGCTAGCAAGGCTGAATGAACGAATGCTGAGAGATTATATGGATCTGAGGCCTTGAATTAGAATGAAATGTTGGGGCTCCAAAGCCTTACACGCATATCTCCTTGTGCTGTGTGAAATTTGAAATCCAAGGCATTTGGGGCATTTGCTATAAACATTTCCATATTATAATCCAAGGCCCTAAGTACTGTACCTTACTTCACACTTGTGCAATGCCTGGCTTTGACTTTGCGTGGACAGCAATGTAACTTTGTCCATCAAAATGATGTTGGTACTTTTACCTAACCTCTTTTTGTGACATCCTTTGCAGGCCATCGGCTACTTATTGACCAGTAGGCAGATCAGCAGGGAATAAGTTCAGCCCTGTCTCATGTGGTGACATGCAAATGTAGTCTCTCAGGTGTAATGTTAGCAGCTGCCCCATCTGGCCAGTCTCTTCTGATCACAACGGACTCCACCAACCATTTTGACATTGGAGCTTTGATACACTGAAAAGAAATATCACCTTATCAGCCATGGAGATGTAAAGGTAGTTTGGTATCTTTATTGCAATTGCTAATGCTGAAAAAAGGGAGGAAATTGTGTGCATTCTTCAAAGTTAGTTGGCTTTGATGGATCCAGGCAAACTTCAGTTGGCAAAATTCTTTCTCTAATGTGAGGCAGTCTTGCAGTCTTAGTGTATTTAAATGTAATTATTTAAATCATTTGAAAACAAGTTGTGTGTGTGTGTGTGTGTGTGTGTTTGTCATTCGACACTGCCTTCTTTGAAGGTGGTGGTATCATCACCAGGAATTGCTTGTGGCAAATCTGACAGCACATTATGGGTGATCAGGTCTCCCGGCTTCTATAATGGCACATCTTTGTTAGCACTTCTCTAATTCCTCTGGGCCGCATCTCTGTGTGCTCTGCTTGGGAACCAGGAAAACCACTGCTATTCAGCACAAAACACATGGAGGGTGGAGGGGAAAGAAAAATGATGGCTGAGCTGGTAAAAGCGCTTACCAAGTCAATATTGAAATGTGATAAATGACAGAGTGCTTTAACTGGGGAAAGGTTTGGAAGCAACATGCTTCTATTTCAGTATGTCATGTAATATTAATAGAGCCATCAGGGGAGGTGTGGGGGAGGATTGACGGCTGTTGTTTAGAAGAGAAACAGAGCAGCACAAATGAAACCCTGGCCAAGCTCTCATTAATGAGGTAAACAACAACTACTGCAAGGCAGAGCAGCAACAGCTGCCTTCCTGCCGAAGACTTGTTATGCTGTCACATGGAAGTCCCCCTGAAAAAAATTCATTGGGTTATTCCATGGTTTCTACAGACTCAAGCCTAGTCAAAGTGACCGGATTGAGGTGCAGCTGAAAGGAGACACTGAAAAATCGTATGCCAGAAAGCTTTTTTAAATGTAATTCCTCTGCCTTTTAGGGAGAACTTTTTAATCCATTAACCATCAGGGAAAGCTGAAAGCAAACAGCTTGGTGTGCTTTCTATGCTACCAACACTCAGAGACACTTTTGAACAAACCACCCTCAGCTTGGTGGAATTTGGGATTGACCAGCTGGCTTTGTAGTTGGCACTGGGCCTGTAATGAGGGTAAACAAAGCCTCCACTCTGAACTCCTCTGAACTTTCAGGCTGTCTGCTTTTATTCTGAATTGTCTCAAAAGTAACCACCTGCACAGCCTCTCTCCATCTACAATTTATTATTTATACTCAAACCATTCCATTTCTGTGCTTTGCTTTGTGGAAGTTTTCCTGTGAAGCAGACATAGGTTTCTGCACACACATTCCCAAGAATTAAATTGCTTCCTAATGGAGATACAGTATAGTCTGTACATGCTATTAGTTCAGTTTTGTGAGCTTTGTGCTCCACGTCAGAGGGCTGCTGCTACATAATTATAGGCGCTCCCAGAACAATGCTTGCAAAGACAACACAGAGTAAAGCAATGCTCCCAAAGACATGACATGAGCCTCCACACTCAGTGTTGTCTATCCACGCACAATATGGGCTAGGTGTGCACCTGAGCATTCAGGTAGCGATGCATTAATTGGCGACGAGACATGAAATTATAGCTGCAGAAGGCAAATGGTGGCACTTGCAGTGACTTCTTACTGGCAATTACTGAATCCCTGCTTGGATCGGCTAGATGCACACCTGAAAATCCACATGGGGAATTGTTAAGTGTTAACAAGAAGCCACACAAGTTACATCATCTGCATCTGGGAGCCTGACCATAGTATAGCATTCCCACACTTTAGGAATGTTATTAGTTTGTACCTAAATAAAGGGTTATATTAAAATTCAGCCAGCATTTTGTTTTAATGTGAATTTTTATCGTTCCATGCCTGCTTTTTGGAAATACGATATAGTGTATAAGTGCTTGCCATTTTATTCTGTTACCCATTCATCACTGTAATGTACTCTAGATTTTTGATATCGTTCATTCTGATCAGAGAGGGGCAACCTATAGCCCTATGACTGGCGCAGAGCCTTAAGTAATAAAGCCAGTAGTTCAATGAAATGCCCATCCCTACTTTGCTTTCTTTTGAGCTCAACATTGCAAAATGCAGAAAGCACACATTTTTGAATCCCATTTCGAGCCATGTGAAAGTAACAAGACAATAATTAGTTTTCCATAGCCCTCCATTATTAAAGCAAAGGAGGAAAAAGGAACCCATTAACTTGATAATAATATTCATGTTTCAGGCAGCATCCATAGCCCATCAGTATAAAACTGTAGTAACTTCTACTTTCAGCTGATTGAATCCATCATTTAATCTAAATCATGCCCTAAGACCTCTGTGGGATAGTCTCTGCCTATCAAATCTGAAGATTAGTATCTACAATTGTTGTGATTTGCCACATGAAAAACATTCGAATAGTTATTTGTTGCATAGGGCTCATTGGAATTGCCAGTTGAAAACAGTCAATACCTTCCTCATCTGACTATGTAATTTCTCTATTTCACCTCAGGCTTTTCTAGGACATTTTCCCCAGCTCTCTTTGATACAGAGATCCCAACGCATGAGGATCTCATATCCTTGGAAGTCTTCAAGCATTTCCATGAAAGATAATGCTCTGGTTCCAAAAACATTGGTCAGTTTTGATTGTCATCCTCATGTCATCATCTTCATTTTTTCCCCCTGAATATGCAGTTGTTGGATCGGAACAGCGTGCATAAGCAGAAATAGGTGCCAGGTTCTCCTCCAGAAAATCCACACCTCCAAATTTATTTGTTTATTTATTGGTTCAGAAAGTCCCCTCATGTCCTCTAGGACAGTGGTTCCCAATCTTTTTGTTTCCAGGAACTGCTATTGTTTGTGTGTGCAGGCATGCAAAGTGTGTGCACGCACACACAATGCCCCACATGTGCAAGAGGAATATGCAACTGTTCCCCCGGTTCCATTGTGACCAAAGCAAAAAACATTTGTGATGGATTGGGTGGGGTTTAAAGGTGTATACACCCACTTGGACACATGCCTTAAAAGGACCCCTACTGGTATCTAAGGTATTTTTGCAGCCTGGTTCCTAATAAGCCACAAAATGAGATCAGTCTGAGGCCTGGGGGTTGGGGACCCCTGCTCTAGAAGGCATGGGAGGGCATTTTGCTATGTATGAAGCAAATGCAGCACTCCATCTCTCCCAGTACTTTCACATAATTATTATTTATTATTTTTCTCCTCTTGAAGAAACAAGGTTTTAAAATTCTATTTCTTAAGGTTATTTTTTTAAATAACACCTCCTTGTGTGATGTAAAAAAACTAGTGGGGGTAATTCAACTGTGGTATAGCCCCCTCTATACTGCAGAGATGCTGTGGAGCTCTGGAGAGGCCCTCATGTAGGGTTCAAATCCTCATCTCCCTGATGCAACACCTTTTCCCAGCAGTTTTCCATCAAGCACACAGAAAATCCCCCCCCCAATGCTTCAGCAGGAAGAATCTAGTGCAGGGGCGCCCAAACTTTTTGTAAGGAGGGCCAGATTTGGTGGCTGAGAATGTGTCAGGGGCTGATTGCTCCCTGACCCTGCCACCCCACTGCAAGCCCCACCCACTGACCCCTTGCAATCCCACCCACAAGAAGGAAGGCTAGGACCAAGGGAGGGAGGGAGGAAGGTGGAAACCAAGAGAGAAAGGAAGGAAGGTGGGGAACAAAGAAGGGAAGGAGGGAGGGAGGTGGGGACCAAGGGAGAGAGGAAGGAAGGAAGGAAGGTGGGGACCAAGGGAGGGAGGAAAGAAGGAAGGTGGGGACCAAAGGAAGCACAGGGAGCCATGGCCACTGGTTGCCCCTTAGAAGAGGCGATGTGTGTGACCTTGCACCCCCCCAAGCTCCCCAGCGGTGGTGATGGCTCGCCTACCAGCCCACCCAAAAGCTCCTTGGCGGTGGCAGAGGCCCGCTGGCCTGCCCACCCCCACAAATTCCCCTGCGGTGCCATTGCCGGCAGACCGCCTGTCTGCCCAGCCGCCCAAGCTTCCTGTTGGCGCGGCCCGCCCGGTCACTGCCCCGACCGTGCTCCCAACCTCACAATGTTCCCGGTGATGCCGGTGGTGGTGCCCCCGCGTGCACGCCCAGCCCCACAAGCTTCCCAGCGGTGCTGCTGCTGGTGGCCCACCCCCTCACCCGCCCGCCCAGCCCCACAAGCTTCTGCTCACCAGCTGCCCGGCCCGCCCAGCCCCTTAAGCCTCCTGGCAGTGTCAGTGTTTGTGGAAGTTTTTTTTTGTAAAAAAAAATGGGGCGAAGGAGGGGGAGGGAGGGGCGGGCCAGCCAGCCGCGGGCCACTCAGAATGGCCTGACGGGCCGGATTTGCCCCCCCCCCCCGGGCCGGACTTTGAGCAGGCTTGATCTAGTGGAAGGATTATGTTTCCTCGAGTCCTGACTGGAAATGCTATAGCTTCTAGTAATAACACCAGAGTCACCTCTCTAGTTTATTTATTTATTTATGAACATTATACCATGCCAGTGGCCAGTGGGTATTCTCAGGGTCTCTCACCCTTTCTCTCTCTGTCTCTGTACACGCACGCATGCACTCACTTGCATGCACACATGCACAAACACACACCAAAATGGTAAAACAACAGCATAGTGCTCTGAGAATGTAGAAAAATAACTTTTTTTTAAATATAGTGGTTTCGACACCAGAAATACTCACAGGATATAAGCATTTAAAGACCATACTGCTGTACTTGTTGAAAAATGTGGCACGGAACAAGGATATAAATGACTGCTGTCGCTCATACAATATCCAAAGTATAGCATTGCCCACTTTTAGCAGAGTAAAAACTGCAGTTGTGAGGTTAAGAAAGATGTGGGGAAGGACACTAATGTTTAAGTATGGTAATTAAATTATCCTCAGAATATTCAGTTTGTTGAAAGATGGGCACTATCGCTTCTTGGAATGATAAAATAAATGAACAATCTTTGCCCTTTTGTTAAACTCAGATTGATCTAAACAACTTTTTTTTCTCTTTTCAAACTTTTCAGGAAAAAAAGGATATAAATATACCTTTTTCTCTTTGTACTGTCTCTTGAGCACATACATTTTTGAATTATTGGCTATTCCTGAACTCATTTAGGTTATTTATGACAGTAGAACCTGTAGCACAGCCCCCTTTTTGAAACGGTTATATTTTAGAATCTGGTATTCTTAATGACATCATTGTAATCAAGCTCACTTGAATGGAAATATATAAACATTACAAAACAATGATGACAACAGCACATTACCAGACAAAACCTAGAACTGGCTAATTTGCTCTTTGAACTAGCTACACATTAATCATGCCTACTCTAGTCTTTGCTCCCTCTGACATTTTCCTCAACATTTGTATGTACAGTGGTACCTTGTATAAAGGAATTAATTCGTTCCAAATGAAATTATGTTAAGCAAATTTTCCTTTATACAAATTCCCATAGGAATGCATTGAAAGCAGAGTAATCCCATTTTTATGTTGTATGGATTTTCCCCATAGGCAATTATGTTAAGCAAATTTCCCCTATCTCCGGAATTTTTTATGTTGTACAAATTTTCTGTTATACAAGCTGTCTGTTATACAAGGTACCACTGTATATTCAGAATAAATGGCCATTTTAATACTTATTGCTTGCCCAAGTCCCCTTGCTTTTGCTGAAAAGTGCACTCCTCAAGAGAATATCATATATCTCATTTTTAATGTTTCCTAGAACAGCCTTTTTTTGCAATATTGGAAAATATGATAGTTTTTCCCAGAGTGCCTATTGAGCAGTGCTCTTGTGATGGCCATATGGGCTGAAAGCCTTTATGAGTACCTAGGGATACTCTCTGTCATGTGGTTAGTGTTAACTATGAAGATACTGGGCCGTTGATGACAGCAAAAGGAGAATCCTCACCAAATGACAGAAAGTATCATAGGCATTTTAAGGCTCATTCATCATGGGGAGCACAACTAGGAACATCTAGAGAAGTTGTGACAATGAGAACACTGGACCTCAGACATCCAGCAATTGACAGCTTGGCAGGAGCCCTCAGAAAATGGGTCGGGAGAGCAGCGGGATCATGGCAACTTCCCTCCTGACCCGTTTTCTGAAGGCTCCTGCTGGGCTGTCAGTCGCTGGATCGGTTTTAACCTGGCCCAATCAGTACCAGGGGGAGCCCCTGATGCCGACTGGGCCAGGTTTAAGGGGGTCCAGCCATTGATAGCTAGGCAGAAGGCCTAAGAAAATGGTGGAGGAAAGGGTGGGGTTTTTAAATCCTTTTCCTGCCAAAGCCAGTGCTACAGTGGATCCACGGCGCTGGCTTCTGGTGGGAAAAAGCCCGCAGTTTCCCCACACCAATTACAAGGGAAACCTTTCCCATAGGAATGCATTGCTTCAATGCATTCCTATGGGAAAATAAAAAAATGAAACGAATGAAGCAGAAATTTCCGTTTTGTTTCATTTTTCTTTGATGGGTCAGTTCATTATTTGTTTCATTAGGTAATGAAACCATTAATGAATAATGAAATGAATTAAAAATTTGTTTCGTGCCCATCTCTACTGCTTATAATTAGAGATGGGCACAAAACAACCATTTTTTCATTACTGTTCTCCGTTATTTGTTCCGTTACATAACGGTACGAATAACGACCGTTGCAATGGGGCAGGTTCGAACCGAACAGAACCAAGAAAATTTTCTTCGGTTCTGTTCATTTCCGTTATTGCCGTTGTGCCACTCGTGTGATGAATAATGGAGCAGCGGAGGGCGGGGAGAGGGGGCTGGGCCTGGCAGAGCCTCTTTGCCCCCTCCCCGCCGGAGCTGACAACGCGAGACTTTGCCAATCTCGCAAGAAGTGGTGGGATCCGAGACCTTATGGGCTGGGCGCCGGGATCTTGGCCATGTGGCGAAGCAGCAACAGTGCAGCCGGCTCAGAAGCCGGAGCAGAGGGCGTCATTGGAGCACGGGGGGAGTGCAGCGGCACCCCCACAGGTTTCCTGGGTCTAGGCCCCGGGGGGTATGGGGCGGCAGTCTGCTGGGGCAGCGGCTCCTAGGGCAGAGTGGTTCCCAGGGAGAAGGGGCCCAGTTAGGGCAGCGCTGTGCAGGGCTCTTGGGGTAGCGACCTGACAGGGGTGGTGGACGGCATGGCGGATCGGTCCTTGGGAAGGGGGCCCAAGGGAGGGTGGTGCTTTGTTTGAAAGCAAATTGATTGTAAGGTTTAATGCAAGGGTGTCCATACTTTTGAACCACAGCTCCAGAATTCCAAGCCTAGATTGCAAGTGACAAAGGACTGTGGGAGTTGTGGTCCAAAACATCTGGAGGGCCAAATTTTGGACACCATCAATTTAAGGAAAGTCTTTGATTTAGGGCAGTGGGCTCCCTGTTAAATAAAAAGAGAAAAGCTCCCAATTATTTATAGCCTTTCGAAACATTTTATTTCATTTTGTTTCGTGATGAAAATTCTTTTTAAAAACCCATTATTAAGGAAACAAAACAAAATGAAGACTGAAACAAAACTAAACATTTATTTATTTATTTATTTATTTATTTATTTATTTATTTATTTATTTATACAATTTATATGCCGCCCACTATCCAAAGGTCTCTGGCCGACTTATAATAGAAGTGAACAATTAAAACGAAGCATTAAAATGTCAATTAAAACAATAAGAACATTTAAATACAAAACACTAAAATTGCCACCAGGACCAACAATCTATGTTATGTCAGTTAAAATACTTCAGAAACAGGAAGATTTTTACCTGGTGCTGAAACATCATCAGCGTTGGCGCCAGGTGGATCTCAGATGGGAGGGTGTTCCATAGCATGGAGGCAGCCACCAAAAAGGCCCTATTCCTACAAGCCATCCCTTTCACCTCCCTAAGGTACAGCTCTTTCAGGAGCCCCCCCCCCCCCGGCTAGATCTTAATTGCCAGGTAGGTTCATATGGAAGGAGGCGGTCCTTCAGGTATCTAGGTCCTAAGCCGTTTAGGGCTTTATATGTTAAAACAAGCACTTTGAATTGGGTTCGGGCAGCAACTGGTAACCAATGTAAGTCATATAGAATCGGCGTGATATGGTCCCTGGCGGCCCCTCCACTAACCAGCCGTGCTGCATGATTCTGAACCAGTTGCAATCACCGGACCATCTTCAAAGGCTGCCCCAGGTAAAGCGCATTACAGTAATCAACACGGGATGTTACCATTTTGTGCCCGTCTCTAATGCTGGATAATCACCACATTATTTGGGTTGGTCCCATACTATTGACATTGGTGGGTCACATGGGAAAGGGTCTTCGCTGTCACTGCACCTGAACTCTGGAACTCCCTCCCTCAGGAAGCTATGCTGGCCCTATCTTTGCTATCCTTCTAAATGCATGCAGGGACCTTTCTCTTCGCGCAGGCTTTTCCTTACTGACTGGGGATCTGAGAGTGGCTTTAAATGGACTGTTGTGCTCTGTTGTTTAAAGGTGCCTTAATATAGATTTTAGTTATTATTTTAATATAGTACTTCTCTTTTTGGTATTTTTATACCTCCTGTTTTAACTTTTAAATCCTGTTGTAGGATATAAGCTGCCTTTGGGATAGAAATGTTTTAAACAAATAAATAAACAAATTGATAGTGCATACATTAGTCATGATTGACATAACTAAGCCTTGCCACCTTCAATGGGCCTACACTATTGACTCCGTCTGGATTGAACCCAATGTTCAATGATTGACTGATACAGAAAAGACAGTAAACAAAGGCCTGCTTAGTTGGGAAACCTAGTCATGTAGCTCACAGCAATCAATGACAGACTCATAGAGAGCAAACAATTAAGGAACATCTTCTTGTGTACTTCCTGCCCTGTAAGTTCATGTAATTTCATGGCAATCAATCGGTACACATTTATTTGAGAGCAAGGAGACGTCTTAAACATCATCTGTGCATGCAGTGAAAAAGTAGTTACCTTGGACACCAAGAACTTCAGAGAAGTTTAAGTGTGTTTGATCATTTGTTCCAAGATGCTAGTTCTTATATGCCACCTGGCAGAGCAGGTTTTTTTTTGGGGGGGGGGGACATCTCTCATGAATGACTTCCAGAGTATTAATTATTAGTCCCATCCCCTATATTTGCCTTATATGCCTTTTTCCTTGGTAGCATAGGAATGGCTGTACTAATTCCTATCTTGATAACAAACAGAGCTGATAAATTCAGGACACATCAAATCAGGCATGATGGATCAAAATGGGTGATGTCAATAAAACTAAAAATCTGCATTTTCTGAGAAAGCAGAGAATGGTTTGTATCTCTCTTCATTGTTAATTTCTTCTCTTCTTTTTGGACAGTGATATATATATATTGGCTATTATTATTATTCTAACAAATACAGCTGCCAGGTGTTAAGCTGGAGTTGGCCTTCTCTAATGATCGAGCTCTTGCCAAGAGTTTAGGATGACTGGAGATACCTTCGTAGAATATATGCTGTTCCTAATAATGTCACCATTTGTAGTTGACCAATGTTAATCTTGTCAATGTCAAGAGTTTTCAGATGTTGACACAGGTCTTTTGGGATTGCACCCAAGGCGCCTATTTTCATTGCTATTGTTCTTGCTTCCTTTTTCCGCAGCTTTTCAATTTCTCCCGATATTTGGTTATCTTTTGTAACTCTTTATTGCTGACTCTTGCATCTCCTGATATTGCCACATAATGATTCGAACTTTGTCTTCTTGCTTGTATATGATCATGATGTCTGGAGTATTGTGGACAAGGTGTCTATCACATTAGATTTTGAAATCCCAGAGCACCTTGATGACTTCATTTTCGGACACCTTTTCTGGCTGATGTTCCCACCAGTTTTGCTTGATGGTAGATTGTAATTTTTACATATGTTCCAGTGGAGCATTGCTGCTACTTTATTATGATGGACTAAATAGTCAGTCTGAGCAATTTTGGGGGCAACAGCTGATGATGTTATCTACAGTTTCACCCTTTTCTTTGCACAATCAACATTTACTCTCTTTCGATGATTTATCAATTTTTGCCTTTATTGCATTTGTTCTTAAGGCTTGATCATGAGCTGCTATGATTAGTCCTTCAGTTTCTTTCTTCAATGTTGTTTTTATTAACCAAAGCCCTGTTTGTTCTTGATTGATCTTATTATTGGTGTCCCTTATAAACTGACCATGCAGTGCTTTACTATGCCAGTTCTCTATTCGGCCTTGCATTTGTTGACTTTTAAATTATTTACTACTACTACTACTACTACACTGTCTAAAAATTCTGAATTCCTTAGACTACTCTGAATTCCTTAGACTACTAGAATCCTTTGACACTTAAAACTGGTTAGGATGATTTACCTCTGAAGTAACAGTGTTGGAGGGATTTTAGGATGATGGATGCCAGAGGGCTCAGAATTATTTGCTTGATGCTTATTAGGTTGTTTATTCTAGTATTTCTATTGTGCTGTCTTTGTTTTATTATTTACATTTCTTTCTCCAGTTACATTGTCCTGTCATGACTGATGTTTTACTGCTTCTGCATCATAGACCTACAATGTTATTTCTCTATTATTGCTGTACTGAGCATTATATATCAATAAACAATTCAATTTGTCTGTGGTCCTTATCACTGGTTGCACTTTGCCCAATTCACACCCAGAGCAACAGATGCCACACCACATAGTCACCTACAGGTTGTTAGATTCAACATTACTCTGTAATTTTAATCCCCTATGCTTCCCCATTCCTCCCATAGGAGTGGATGGAAAAAATCCCTTAGTATAGGACTGGGGAAAAACCTTTTGGAACGCTAGCCAATGGAAAGTGAAGAGACAGTGCTAGGATTCTTCTTCTTTGATACCAGTGGGATGCTGTTAAGTAGAATTAGGCAACATCCAGCTTAAAATAGGTTACACATCTCAGATTACTTAGCCTCTCAGAACCTGAGCAGGGTAGTTCATCTTTGTCTAATAGGACATCCTTATGAGAATGTCTAGTGGGACATCTGTCTCTACTGGAAAGCAGCCAACATGGATTTGCTAGCAGGTAACTGTCCAAACTTATAACCTTCACCAGACATTTGAGGGTCAAGAAGTACTTCTGATGGATATGGAACTCAATCCATTGTATTAGGGAACTTCAACAACCATGCTGAGGCAGCTCAGAACTTAATGTCCTCCTTGATGACCATGGTGCTGTCCCAAATTATATCTGCTACTACTCATGCAGCAGGGTATACGTTAGACCTAGTTTTCTGGACTGGGTTAGATGCTGGTTCTTTAGGTGTGGCAAATCTCTCTGTTGATTTACTGGGAAGATGGTGGCCATGAAATATATGGGACAGAGACTAAAGTGGTGATGGAAAACTCAGAGTGAGTAGGACTGAACATGTGCCAAAGCATATTGGAAGGCTTACTCCATGGCAGTGGGAGAGGGGGTGGCAAAAAGACATCCTTTGCTGCCACCATTGAATTTGAATAGAACTTCCCAGCAGAGCTCTTCTGAGTAGTCAACAGCCTCCTACACTATGGCCTGCAATAAGTTTGTACTGATCACTCGGTAGCTTGCTGTGAAAAATGTGCATATCACTTTGCAGGAAAAGTAGTTGCAGAGCAGCTTTTGGGCTAGATGGGCTAGATAGAGAAACAAAGAAAGAAAGGAGCCCTGTACTGCAGGTAAAACTGTTCTCACGACCTGGGGTTCAATCCCAGGTAGCAGGCTCATGGTTGACTCATCCTTCCATCCTTCCGAAGTTGGTAAAAAGAGTACCCAGCTTGCTGGGGGGGGGGGAGGTGCAATGTGTAGTCTGCATAATATAATTAAAAACTGTAAACTGCCCAGAGACTACTTGAAGTGGTATGGAGTGGTGTATAAGCAGAATACTTTATTTGAACAAACCCTCCTTGGACCTCACAGCAATGGATAATTACTGGCTGGTCTCTAATATTCCATTCTTGGGAAAGGTGCTGGATTGGGTTGTAGCTTCCTAGCTCCAAGGGTTCCTGCATGAGATGAATTATCTAGATCCTCTTCAGTCTGGCTTCAGGATTGGTTATGGGACAGAGATGTCTTTGGTCACCTTGGTGGATGATCTACTTCAGGTACAGGACAGAGGGAGTGTGTGCCCCTGTTGGTTCTGCTGGACTGGTTTTACAATGGCATTGGTCCTTCTTGGAAGGTGGTATTGCCAAAATGCTGTTCGGTTATCTCCTGGCAAGTCCGATTTCTACCTGTGGATGTACCTTTTTTTTTTTTTTGCTTCGGTTCAGAAGATTTGACCAGGCAGCTCCCTTGATGTTTCAGCAACCTTGACAGATCTCTGCTTTTGGCTCACTGGACAGCTCCAAACCTCCCTGGAAGATGAAGAATCTAATTTGGGAGGCCTAGAACATAACTCACCAACAGTCAAGGCTTGTTGTTTTGTAATGGGAATATTTCCAAGTTGACTTCTGCATATTTTCAGAGGAGAAGGCAACAACACACGGGGAGCTTTTAAAACACCGTGCATCCTGACTGTGTAGCACTTGTGATCATAAAGATAATACTGGGTGTGGTGAAGGGATGCAGGCATGAGATTTTTGTTTTTAAACAGAAATGCAAAAAAAGCACTCTGAAACTCTTGTAATTCACTGAATAGGGAGAAAAATTTTGAAGTACAGTGGACCCTTGTATAACATACAGCTTGTATAACATAAAATTTGTACAACATAAAAAATTCCGGAGATAGGGGAAATTTGCTTAACATAATTGTCTATGCGGCAAATTTGTACAACATAAAAATGGGATCACTCTGTTTTTAATGCATTCCTATGAGAATTTGTATAAAGGAAAATTTGCTTAACATAATTTCATTTGGAACGAATTAATTCCTTTATACAAGGTACCACTGTATTCTTTCTCACCCACAACAATGAGCTAAACAAAGATTTATGTCATCCATCATAATGACTCAGGAAGATGGGCAGTATAGAAATATAACAAATAAATAAATAAATAATAATAGTGATTGTAACTTTTTTAAAAATAGCTAACCTCTAGTCCCAGACTAAACTAATCTTCTTTTACAGATAAAAGAGTAATATGAGCACAACAGTGTGGAATAAATATCAACACAAAGCCACAAGGAGAGGCCACCTAAGGATTTAGAGTAAGACTATGTCACTCTGCATAGCAGAGTAGGGGGTTTCAGATTCTGGGGCTAAAGAAAAATTCAAAATTCCCTTATAGCGGGCAACATTCTTTATCTTTCAGACAAAGCAACCAACTAAACCTATACTACCTTTGTAGTGGACAGGAATACACTGTGAGACCACAAAGAGACCATGGTGCCTGGTGGTGCTGCACACGTGTTGATATCAGAGTACCATACACATCTTAATAAAAAATACACACTACATTCCTTCCTCCATCTGTACAGGAAAATTTACAGAGATCCCCCTTACATGTGCTTGCCCATAACCAATTCAGCACTTGAGCCCAAAAACAAAGGGGAAAAAACCCTGTTCTCTCCTCAATGATAACAACAGCTCAGAAAACTAAAGTGTTGACCCACCCCCTGCACACACAAATGCCCATTGAAATCCCCACATGCTCAAATTATCTCTTATTACCTCTCTCCTGGCGATGCCTAGATAATTGTATTGGACTTGGCTGAGTGTCTCAGTGAGGTAGTCACCTGGCTGTTGAGCCAGAGCTTGAAAGATCAATTTCTCGCCAGGCAATCCAGGAGAATAGACAGCCTTGGACAAACTGCACAATCCCAAGGAACCCCCAGAAGAAAGGAATGATAAACTACTTCTGAATACCCAGAAAATCCACCGTGAGTCAGAACTGACCTGACAGTACATTGTTATTATTGTTAGGGACACAGGCTTATTAATATATAGACCTTGCTCTGACGTCACTGTACAAAACAGGTGGCTAGAAGATTATAACCGCAGTTTAATACCTGCAGGGAACATGTATGGTTTGATGGTTCAGTCAAGCTACTAAAGGTTACTCATCAAAAGGTAAGCTCTTATAAATAAACTGTTTCTCAGACTGGCACAGGTTATCCTCTGATCTATGTCATTTTGGCTGCCAAGCTGAACACCAGCCTGTTGAGATATATTTAAAATAAAAGCCATAAAATATGCTGCTTCCGATGTATGTGCATAATGGTGTGCCATTTGACTCAGGCACATTATGGGGCTCTATTGTGCTTCATTCTTAGCCTTCTGCTGTTCTTTTAGTAGGGACAGCTATGTGATTGTTGATATATAAGATCTTCCCTTTTAATTGCTAAATCTTTCCCTTTGATGTTTGGATGGCTTTTGCCAAGTTGCCTGATGGGTTGGGGTCACGTTTGCAAGGCTGTGTGGGCTTAAACATTTCCTTCTACAGTGGGACCTCTACTTACGAGTGACTCTATGAGCAATTTGACTTAAGAGAGGAAAACCGTTGCCAATTTAACTGCTGCCTTACAAATTTTAGATGAGGTCTGCTCTATTTACAATGTTTTTTTCAATTTTTTAATTTATTTGATTTTTTTAGATATGGCTGCTCTACTTATGAGTTGTTCAACCTATGAGCATGCATTTGGAATGGATTAAAGTCGTAAGTAGAGGCACCACTGTACAGGATACAAGCAGGCAGTGATTTTTAAAAACGGGGAATAGTGTTTTTGCACTATTTTCTCTCAACAACCCTTACAGCTCTCTGCTTAAGATCTTAATTATAATGTGATTGTATATTCCCTTCAGGGAAAGAAGCCATCATAAACCCAATTTGCAGTGAAAAAGACAAGAACAAAGAAAAGAGTGGCAATAAAAGAAACATTCAGATTGCAAATGTACATGGGCATTCGTACCAGCAAGAGAGCTCTACATCAGAGATGGGCTTCATTAGACTTGGTGCAAATTGTTAAACAATTGCAATGCATCAGGAAGGAACTGAGCTCCATGAGAATAAGAAGTAATTGCATATAATGGATCTGGAAACACAAGTAGATTATGGAGATTTTGCAGAGGTTCCATTGCCACGGAAGGTAATACTAAATAAATCTGAACATTCCTTTCTTTGCTCAAATGATTTTAAATCAAAACCAGGTCTGTAAGTTACACACATATTTTATATTCAGATCTCATTATTTTTTAATGGAACAGAACTTCAAGGGTCTGGGAGCCAAGGACTAAGATGAGAAGGAACATAAGATCATAAGAACATAAGAAAAGCCATGCTGGATCAGGCCGAAGACCCATGTAGTCCAGCTTCCTGTATCTCACAGTGGCCCCAGCAAATGCACCCGGGAGCGCATGAGACTGGATATCTGTCTCCTGATACCACTCCCCTGAATCTGGCCCTGAAGAAGATTTATTTTTATTTTTATTTATTTATTTTTATTTTTGATTATTTTTACCCTGCCTTTCTCCTTGGAAAAGGACCCAAGGTGGCTTACAGTAAACAGGAACAATATACACTCCCGTATATGTAAGGCATATTTAAGTTTGAGAAAAGGGAATTGAGGGGCATCTTACAGCAGTAAAGGCAACACCAGCTTCCTGGTCCTCGGAGAGTATGGGAATATTTTTTTAAAAAAACCCAAAACCAGCGCCGATCGGCCCCAGGAACAGCTGGTCATGCTATGAGGGGAAAAAAGAAAGAAAACCGGATCATATGTGGTCCCACAATGTCTGCCTCTTTAAAAAGTGGATTTTTTAAGCGAGGTAAAAAATTCCCTGCCTCTCCGGTAAGTCTTGGAAACCTCGCTTAAGGGGGTGGCAGAATGGAGAGAAGGGCCTCTTCTGATACTTCCATTTCCCTTTTGCTGTGGTGGGTGGTAGTGGGCAATAGGACAGCCAAGGTGTCATAGTGAAATAAACACTTCCCAAACTACTTTGTACATTATACGGATAATTTACAAAAGTGCACTGTTGCTGTGAAAACTCTAAAATTCAGTTTGCATAAACTATGGTGAAGCATGGAGCATCAGACCATTCCAATTGACTGGGTTTTCTGGAGACACCTTATTGGAACCATGCTTTCCGCAAGTATTCAGTTGCTGTGCTACTTTGCACGTTACTGATTTTATACCTGTTTCCACACCTTCATTTTTGCACAGGGAACTTTCCACGTACAATTTCAGGCAAATGAGAGATATGCTCATTCAACTTGTTCTTAAATTCTTCCATGGACAAACTGTAGCACTCAATGATCCATTACAATATCCATAGAAAGTGTCCAAGTTGATACAAAGGCAATATTGAAAATGTTTGTGGCTAAAGGGGGGAGGGAGGGCTTCTTCTCATCTTCCTCTGACGTCTGCCATAATCGCAGGTTCCTGAAAAGGAAAGCCAAATATAGAAAGTGAAAGTCCACAGGCAGCAACGAGCAGATCTATCATATCCACTCAAACAGACTTCCTCTTGAAAATGTCACCACACTGTGGGGCCCATCTTGCAAACAGACTTGTATTTTCATGAGATCCATCATGTCAAGCGAGGCCCAAGATATTGCTGCGAGCCTTGGGAATGTACAGATTTCTGATGGCAAACTGGGTCTGGTTTTGTATTTAGTGTGAAAGGTGCAAAATCACATCATTTCATTTTTCAGAAAGTATCCAGTAGAATGAATTGCTTATCTATTTACAGTGGTACCTCTTAAGATGAATGCCCCACAAGACATAAAAAACCTCGTTAAGATGAATGCAGTTTTGGGGAATTGGCAGGCTTCGCAAGATGAAAATTCCCGATGGGATGCCTTGCAAAATGAAAATCCATTTCATATTTTGAAACAAGTTACCAGGTCGCATTTCACCCCTGTAGTTTGTGGAGGGGTGGGAGGAGTTTTTCTTCAAGTTTGGGAGCAGTTTTTGGACTTGTAGAACTCCAGAAGGCAGGGAACTGAGGTTTCCTTGCTTTCTTTTGTGTTTTTGCACTGTTTTCCATTGCACTTTTGGTGGGAACAACCTAGGGTTTGTCTTGGAGTTTGCTTTTGATCATTTAGGCATTGCTTTTCATTGTACTTTTGGTAAGAATGACCTGGGGTTTGTTTTGGAGCTTGCTTTTGATAATCTAGGCATTGCTTTTCATTGCATTTTGGCAGAAATGACCGGGGGATGTCTTGGAGCTTGCTTTTGATCCTCCCTGCATTGTTATCCATTGCACTTTTGGCAGGAACGACCTGGGGGTTTTCTTGCTGTTTGCTTTTGACCCTTCTTGCACTGCTTTCCATTGCACTTTTGGTGGGAAAGACCTGGTGTTCCTCTTGCTGTTTGCTTTTGATCTTCCTTGCATTGCTCTTCATTACACTTTTGGCAGGAACAAGCTGGGGTTTTTCTTGGAGCTTGCTTTTGATTCTCCTTACATTGCTTTCAATTGCACTTTTGGCTGGAACGACCTGAGGTTTGTCCTGGGGCTTTTCTTTTGCATGGCACTGTAGGTAGTGGTGTTCCCCGGGGGTGTTTCAGCTCTGCATGCCTTTAAGGTGCACTTTATAAAGAGGTCTGAACAAAAAGACCTTCTTTTTTGCCTTTTTAAGACTTTTGGAATGGATTAATCAGTTTCCCATTCATTCCTATGGGAAACCACATTTTTCGTAAAATGAAATGACATGTAGAACAAATTAAATTCATCTTAAGAGATACCACTGTATTTGGTAAAACAAACAAAAAAAAGGATGGAGTAGTAGTTTATGTAAGAGAAATTTCAAGGCTATCAAATGAACACACATTTTCCTTTGAGGATTAATTTAACTGTAACCTGCTGACATTTCTGTTTTGTTCATTATGTATCGGCAGCTCCTGTTTCTGATTCAAGTTGTTAGGCATTCTCTCCAATACAGGTGGCTTCCATACCATTGATTATGTGACAGCTACTGTGAGCACATGCTAATATGGTATATTTTGTGTTGTACACATACTTCCTCTGGCAAATTTATTCAGATGCATCCTTTTGGGTAACAACATGGGAATAGTGTAACTTTTCCTAGCTCAATCTTTATTTCGTACGACATTTTGCTCATTCTCTGCACTAAGCTGGGCCTTCCTCTTTAATATAGTCTTCTGTTCATAACTCAAAAGAGGACAGTGGAAGGAAATATAATTTGTAAAGATTGTGTCATGAGATCATACAAATAGGCCTCATTGGGGGAGGCTAGTGTTTTATGTTGTCCATTTTTCTTGACAAGGACTGTGTATAAAATGAGCTCGAAAGATGTAAATTCAAAATCTACCATGAAAGCTGGGCCTTATTTCCTGCCGTTCATTCCGATCATCTGGACTGATCCTGAAAAAGATATATAACTTCTGTCAGTAAGTATGTATGAAAGTCAACATCAATAACTAATTTAAGGCAATGGTAATCTCACTATTTTGACTATGAAGTCTCACATCGTTCTATTAGGTATGTAACTACACATGCTTCCAAAATTAGGGCAAAGTTACTCTATGATAAATGTTATCTTAGGGTAGTTGTTAGGTTGTTAGGTTGACATGCATGTGACAGTACTGAAGTTTCAATTATCCGCTTGCATCAATCAATCTTTTAGTTCCCAATACTGTTGCCTGAAGAAATGTCACAGCTTTTTTAACCCTGCCAGGCAGTAGAACTTTGCTGGAAATGTTATTCATTACAGCTGCAAATCTGTCACTGTGCTTGGCATGGCTTGTTAATGACAACATTTATTTCAAAGAGTCGTGTTTCGCTTTGTTGCTGGAGAGTTGACTTTGTGATCGTAAAATATAATGAAATGCCAAGAAGATGAAGTGAATGAAGTTTTCAAAAACACACACAAATAAAGTGATCTGCGGCTTTAAAAGGAAAGATACGTGCGAGCACCAGATACTAACTGTGAGTTTCCTTGGAAGAATTTTATTATTGACTTCAGGGCATTAACATGGACCCAGAACACAAAACAGAAGGCAAGAAGAGCGTATACATAAGACTTTGTGAATACTCAAATCTAATTTTCAATCTGCCTTTTTATGTGTGGGTGGGTGGGTAGGTCAGGGCTGGGTGGTGGAGAGAGAGAGGCAATTATTTTTATTTGAGATCTGAAGAACACCAACTGTGTCAATATCAACAATTGGATTTTGCTGTGCAAGTACCTCATAGCTTGAAATAAAGAGATGTTGGCCTCTTGGAGATCAGATGACCCAAGGGGATATATATTTATCTCCAGCAAATTCTCTCTCTCTCTCTCTCATCTTCTTTCTCCCCCACCCTCACCATTCACTCAAATAAATACTTTCACAGGGAGGCTAGGAATAAAAAAAACCACCCAAACAATAAAACTGTATAAAATGGAAACAGGAGAATTTGTAAAGCACAGCAGACCTGAAGCATCAGATTAAAAGAAAGCGGGTTAATAAAATTGTAACGTTTGAAGGAATCTCAGAGGACACCCTTTGACCAGTGCAGGAAATCTATTGCTAAGGCTTCAGCCTCCATTTAAACATCCCAAATGAAACAGCATCCATCACTTTGTGAGACAATCTTTCCTATGCTGAAAAGGATATATAGTTGA
>JAHTLZ010000122.1:453300-469062 GCA_023846285.1 Phrynocephalus versicolor
TCTTCTTCTTCTTCTTCTTCTTCTTCTTCTTCTTCTTCTTCTTCTTCATCATCATCATCATCATCATCATCATCATCATCTAGAAATCTTCTATTTGAATCTGACATGGAAGTTCTATTTCCTCTGGGCTTAGTGAATCTGCCAAAGAATGAACACTTTCTTTGCTCTCAATTTTGACTTTTCACTTGAATAGCAAAATGACTTGGTTCATAACGAACGCCAAAACACTCTGAGCAAAAAGAGCAAAGATACACCGTATAGGAAAGTAATAACAAAATCTCTATTTCTTCTATAATGACAGAAAATGACATAATCTTGGATAAAATCAGCTCTTTAAAGTTAATTCCGTGGATTTCAATACATTCTTAACTCCCATAATTCCTTCTGTTATAGAGAAATGGGGAAAAGAACTGATTGAACCACTAGAATTTTCAGATACTGCTGCAATATGCTAGGCCCTTCTATATGCTGCTTTATAGCTAGCCAATGTTATTTATCTGGCAGTTTATTGCCCAGCCACCTAACTGTAGGAATGCTTCTGCATTGTTTTGTAAGTTGCTTTAGTCTAAATTGCCTTGAATAATTTCATAACATCTGCAGATTTCATCCCTTTGTGATTGCCCACATCTTCTAGATTATTAGCTATCGCATTAAATATAAGGTGAGATCCTTGAGGCTTTTCAGTCTTTTCCCTCCCTACTGCGACAATGACCCAATTAGTCCAATGCTTTGTTTTTTAAGCACTGAACTGATTAATGAAGCACAACAAAAGTAATTGGTGAACTTTAACAGCTTTACCCTCAGTTCCTGAATTCAACAGTCCCCTTTTTTTCTTTCCAAATCCGCTTTAATTCTATCAGTAAACTCCAATATGGACAAAAATAAAAGTCCCAGAAAAGGTGCATTTGAAGAAACTTCCCACAATTTCATGGATGGTGAGAAGCTAGGAAAGGACCTTTGCAATTGTTCCTGGATGTCCTGGAAGCCTGGTATCATTCAAATAAACTTTTATGTAAACAGGAGGCCGCCTGGGCATGCACACAGAAGCTTGTAAGTCAGAGGCTGCCTGGGCAAACACAGATGCTTGTGACCACAAGGTTGACCACCAGTGGAATACAGTACTAGCCACATCAGCTATGAATGAAATGATGATAATGAACAGTCATGTTCTGCTGCAGTGCTGGGACTCTCCACCCCAATGAAATTGTTCATCATTAGAATATTTAAGTGGTAGAATTTATACTCAGATTTAGAAATATGAAGGGCAGTTGCCATCTGGAGAAGTGACCATCAAGAATATTCAGGGACAAATGTTGATGTACACTAGGGCAAAACATTCTTGCTCCAAGCATACTGATACCCACACTGGAAATTAGCTAGAATCAATCTGTCTTTAAATATAAGTATAAAAACTGTTAGGGCCCATTTTAACCCCTTTTAAGCCTCCATGTGAAATTTAAGTAAAGTGGAACGGGGAAGGATGCACAAAAAGTGAATGAATGATAGTATAGAATGCAGGATTCATTCTTGTTATATCAGGTGTTATGATATTCCATTTCAAGTATCTGAACATTTGGGGTCTTAAGAGACTGCTGATGATTGCTTTGACCGAGGCAAATCAGGGTCAGGATCAGACCAACGAACAGATATTTAGAGACAGTAGTCATCTGAAAGCATCATCTGTTCTTTCTGCCTTTATAGATTCTGGAATTTAACAGCACCCCACACTCCATCAGGAAGAGTAAGTAAAAAGACAGCTGAAGAGCATCATGTTATGAAGAGACAGCAGAGTCTCATCTATATTTTAAAAGCACACACAGTGGGGTAGTAGCAGAAGCACATAAAAATTCAGCTAACCATTCAGCCAGATAGCAGATGCCACAACGTACATCTAAAGGCAGCATTCTTTATATAAAACAATGTGGCAAGAGCCTTAGAGATGAGCCTGAAAAGGTGATGTGGTTTATTCAAATAGCAGGCTGTTGCATCTGATTTGATCAGGAGATGGAATGTTCCACTTCTATCCGAAAATTGAGCCCTATATTCAGGCACGCATTCCTCTCTCACTGGTATCTATTATCTAATAGTTTTGAGATACTACAGAATAAAATGAGGTGGGCGATTAATCTCTTGTGTAGTGAGGACTGACAAACTTAAGCTATTGGAGAAATTTAACTCTTATAGAGCTAAATAAATGCATAATACCGTAAAATAATCTCACGTATCCATATGGCTTCTTCAGATCAAGCCTCAGGCAACACTTGAGGAAATACTGAGCTCATGTGTTTATCAATGTACTCAATAATAGGATTCAGGAGGCATTGGGAACAAGCCAATTACCTTGAACAGAGGCCTCCACTGTTGAGTAACACGTTATGAACAGAAAACACTTAGATATGGATAGCACTCTGCTGAAAAATGATGTGAAAATGATTTGTATGCTTTGTAAAAATCCATACATCTATGTGGCTATATTTCCTCTACCTGTGGCTAGAATATCCTCGACCTCTACAATACATGAAGGTAGCAAAATAACTTGGGGATTCAGGGCAGACTGCCTATCTCAGGGCTATCTCCTCTAATGCTCTGTCACCACAGATTGATTAAGTATCACAACAGCTTTCCCTGTATTTTCCCAATTGAACTCTAGGGTAGGGTGGAAAGGGATCCTTGAGCACATAAAAGCATCTGCTTTGAGCAGAAAATTGTCACCAACAAGAGACACCTTCTATAACAGCCTAATATAGCAGTGGAACAGTTGCTCATGGCTCACGAATCACGATAGCCAGAAAATCTCAAAAGAACACATGAAAGGGCCTTATCTGTTGTTGCTCCCAGCCTTTGGAACTCCCTCCTGCTGGAGGCCAGGACTGCTCCATTTCTGCTGTCTTTCCGAAAGTAGGCAAAGACCGTCCTCTTCAGGCAAGCTTTCCCTGAATGAGGAACTACCTACTATGTGACTTTATATGGATTACCATACATGATTGCATTGAATGATTTCATAAGAACACCAGTGTTTTCCATGTTGCTTTTCACCCCTCATAATGGATTTTTCTTTTCTTCTTACGTGATCTTTGTAGCTCTAATGTTACCTTCTAATGTTCTAAGATGCTTATTCAAATTCCCTGTTTTCAACTTGAATATGTCTTACATGTTCTGGACTGTAAATTGTTCCTCATTATTGTAAGGCACCTTGGGTCCTTTTCCAAGGAGAAAGGTGGGTTAAAATATTCAAAATCAAATAATATATAAAATTATTTTGGATTTAGATGAAAATAGGGGAGGATCTGGATTGAAATTATTGTGGGAACAAGATTTTAAAAAAGAAATGAGAGAAGAAGACTGGGCTAAAATATGGAGAATGAGAATACTTAGATCTATGTCTGTTAGAATAAAGGAAAATTTCTTTAAAATAAGTTTAAGATGGTATTTGACGCCAGTGAAATTGAATAAAATGAATGCAGATTTTTCTAAGCTTTGTTGGAAATGTGATAATGACATTGGTACCTTTTATCATTTGTGGTGGGAATGTAAAAAGATACAGAAATTTTGGGAAAGTATTTTTAAAGAACTAAGTGACATACTAGAAATGACTATAGAGCCCAAATCTGATATTGCTTTGTTATCAATATTTGTGGATCATAGTTATGATGTTAAAACTAAAGAGTTGATTACAAATTTGTTGACAGCAGCTAGATTAATAATTGCTAGAAATTGGAAATCTAAATATGAACTATGTTTAGAAGAATGGTATAATGAAGTATGGAATATTGCTTTAAATGATAAATTGACTTGTTCTCTCAAGGTTACAAAGGAGAGTTAAAAAGAGATATTTTCTATGATATATGGGGTAGATTCATTGAATATGTGCTTGTACGGGATAAGGGTAAGGTTTCCGCGCAACAATCGATTTTGTTCTGGAGGGGAGGATGATGAATATAAATATGAAGAGTGATCCTGTTGGTGAAGGGGCGCACTGTTGTTGATGTTTGTCTTTTTTAAATGTAATTTGCATATGTTTTTAAATAATAATAAAAATAAATAAAAATAAAAATAATAAAATAAAATAAAATAAAATAAAATAAATCTCCTTTAAAGTTGGTCAAAGTGTCCTCTGTCTGGCCAGGTTTGCCTATATGATTTCTTTATTTAAAAGATTGCTGAATAGCTAGACCTTTCAACAGTCCTATAAATGGGCCTAGGGCATCTTTTTCCTTCTCTCACCTATCTCTCTCTCTGTATGCATGTATGAAACATAACAGAGCAGAGCAACTGCAGTTAGAAGGTTGAAGAGTGGGGTTGTCACAGGGAGCTCATTACATTCTCAGAGGAGAACTGCAGTATTTCCCTGAGTCTGCAGCAAGGGAGATACAGCTGAGGTTTAGTAGTGCTGAATGAAGAGAACATGGCCCAGTAGGAATGCCCAAATCCCATATGTTGGGTCAGAGCTTTTCTTATTTAGTAACACTCTGGGAACCTAGAGATAAAAGACTATAGTTAAGTGTCCTTACTGAAGGGGAGAAAAGGAACACAAAATCAAATGCAGAACAAAAAATAAATTGCTATAAGTTGATGTTAAACACAAGGAAATGAGGTACAGGACACACAGAGCACGTTAGGTTGTTAATAAGGTATTATGTCCTTTTTCATCTGAGCAGCTAAGCACTTCCAGCTAATCCCCTAGTTAAATTATGCTGAACTTCCTATAGTTTGTTGAATTGCAACAGTCAAGTCCAATATTAATTTCCATAAAATGTAATAACTGGATGCTTGTAATGCGGAAAGAAAGGTGAAGAAAGAAAACCTATGTCCATATTTATTTGAAAAAAATTGAAGTCAATTCTTTTATATTATTTCCATTTGCTGTTCTCTAAACCATATGCAGAGCTGGCTGGATAGCTTAGTGAATTAGGTATCTGGCTGCAGAGCCAGAGGTTGGGAGTTTGATTCCCTGCTCTGACTCCTGAAAGAAGAGCTAGTCTCTGTGGCTTTAGGCAAGCTGCACAGTCCCAGCGTGGCCGCAGGAGAAGGGAATGGTAAACCACTTCTGAATGCATTTTGTTTTGCTCCATTTTGTCCTGTAATGAATTTTTTCAAAAAAAAAATTGTTACGTATGAAACAAAACAGAATTAAATGAATCCCCCATGGCACCAGCACTCTAGCTGGTCCTGTGGGGGATTCAAAAGCCTCCTTGCGACTGGCTCCCAGCTGATTTTGACAACTCAATGCCATCTGGGAGGCGGGTAAGTAAAAGAAAAGGAACAGCCAGGCAGAAGTAAATTCCCTGCCTGACTTCTCCTTTCTCCCCTGCCACTCCTTCATCGTAAGGTTTTTCTTTTGGAGAAAGGGTGCTGTGGGGCAATGGGGTCAACCCCCACTGCGCACAGCCCTCCCTGTCCAGAGGGGGAGCATGGAGAAGGAAGGAGGCAGCAGTAAATTCAAACAGAGCTTCACTTTACTGCTTCTTCCTTCCTTCTCCTTTGTGATCCCTGCCTACAGCCTGGGTTGGAGTTCTACAGGTTGGAGTTTGGAGAGAGGGCACCCTTTGATTATTAAATCACATGCAGCCATATACATGGAAAGAGTGGGAGATTTTTTACCTTCATGCTAACAATGTGGATTGTCTCTTCTTCCATAAAGAGTCAGGATTCAACTGAGCCTCTGCATAACTTGTTGTGCAAATAATTTCATCTAATAGTTTGTGAGCCACCACCTTAACTGGTAGAAATGCAGTGTAGGAATGTAAACACATAGATGCATACATATATAAATAATACATTATGCATAACATCTGTGTTGAAAGCCCATGACATTTTGATTTTGTTCAAGGCTTATTTTGAATGGGGATATTTGCTCCTATGGAATGAAGGCCAACAGGGAACTCAGATTGGTCCCAGGCAGTGATATGAAGTTTGTTCTCATTTAGTGAGATCATCATAGCGTTAGAGCAAATACAACTTTATGATATAATTTTTAGAGGCAGGAGAATACACACCACCTCCCATCACAGTCACCTCCTCCTTCAGTATCATAGTTCCAAATGTCCCTTACTGAAGTGTCTTCCCATGACACAGACAGCCTACACAGCTGTTTTTTTTTGTTTTTGTTTTTTTTACAAAAGCAGAACACACCTTGTGTGAGTTGGGCAAAAGGCTGGAAAGTGGAAACCTGATTTCATCTTAAGTAGCACTTCATCCACCTGACTTCCATTCTTTGGGACTGACAATGATATAATGTTTAGAATCAATACAATTAACAAGACTTTATATTAAAAAAAGGCTGTTTCATAATTTATTTCAGGTTACGAGCATTTCTTTCTTTTTTAGTGGAAAAAAAAAGATAGGTAGATGCAACCAGCTATTTCTTGCCTTGCAATAGGAAAGAATGCCCTCTGACATGGGGCTTACTTTAAAGATATAGAGGTGTTGTTATACTTGAACCCCTTCAAGATTTTTAGGAGAGCACTGGAAGGCTTTTGAACCAAATTTCAGGTGGCAATACCAAGCAGTTCTGCCTCAAAAGTTGCCAAGCCCTGTGTGGATCATTTAGGTAAAGGTTCATTTTCATGCAGGAAAATTTCAACGCCCCATTCTTTCCTTGAATTAGAAAGGCATATGGTATATTTGGAATACGGTATTTATTTTACCTAGAAGTGAAATGTAGAGGACATATAGAGGGGGACACTTGTGCAAATGAGCAGATACACCATCTCATACTGCACTTCTCTCAAGTAAAGACCTTTCATTCTCCTAATGCTTTCTTTTTGTTGACTTTCAGTTCCCATGTTAGTCTTGTCCTAGAACTGTACCTGGAACCGCTTCACAAGCTCAGGAGGGAGCTGAAAAGGCTCCATTCACATGTGGGTTAATTTTATCGCCAGAGTTGCCAACTTTCCTTTTAAGGTCTAAAGGGGCCTAAGAAGGGAGATAAAATGGAACCCTTTTATTGGGAAATAAAGAACTTAACTGGAGGTCAAGTTATGACATATGCTAAGTTTGCCCAACTTCTGGATGGCAGAGTGGATGTAGCAAAATGGTGACTAGAAGGGAGGTGGTAACAGTGATGGCAACTCGCTGTTAATGGTGGGGCAAAACAAAAACCCTTGGAGAACTGGCGATGCAGGACAAGGCTGTGCTGGAATTCTTTCTAAAGATGATCCCTACTGCTAAAGAACCCATTGAAAACTGTTGTCATCTAGAGGAACCGGGCAAAATTGTCTTTTCATTTTTTTAATGCCCCAACACAGGCTGGAGAAATCCAGTCCAGCTATAATAGGACCATTCGATGCTGCTTTACAGCAAGACAGACCCTTGAGGCCCTGTAACCCCATTATGTTCGCCAGTGACTGCCAGTAACTACCCAGGGTAGAGATTGACATGATTTTTTTAAAAAAAATTGTTTCATATTTTGTTTGTTTCTTTTTGTTTTTTACTTTTAACTTATTTGATTTTATTTTAGCGTTTTTGGTGCTTTTTAATTTTTATTATTTTTATTATTTTTACAAGTCCCCGATGCTGGGGTTTTTTAAACAGCTGCACCCCATTTTTTTAAAAAAAATTCAGGCTGTGTCTGCAGCATGGGCTGATCAGCGCTATTTTTTTTAAATAGGAGTTTAAGCCCTCCCTGTGAGGGCTGGTCGGCGGCAGTGGCGGCAGCTTGGTAGGAGACGATGCCGGGGGAACGAAAAACGAAATGAAATAAAATGAAAATTTCTGTTCTGTTTTGTTTTTTCTTGGGGGGGGCTGTTCTTTATTCATTTTGTTACCTAACAAAATGAATAACAAATAAAGAAATGAATTTTTAATTTGTTTCATGCCCATGTCTAACCCAGGGTTTTAGGAATACTTTTTCCCATCTTTATCGGATGCACCAGGAATTCAGCCTGGAACCTCTTGCACAAGAAGCTTGTCCACGCCTTTTGTTATTTTGTTATTATCAGATATTAAACAACCTAATTTTCAGCACATTTGTACTTCATTCTTCCAGTGATGTTGCCAGTAAACTGAAAAGTCCAATAAAAATGCTAATTGTCGAGTTGACAAATGTGTTCAGAGATAACCACACCAGCCTAACTGGTGCCACTCTTCCTACCTCTGCTTCCTGTCTCCAATTCTGTTTAATTCTTTAAGTTGCTTTTCTCTCTCCTACACACCTTTCAGATTTCTCAGTACTCAGCAGGGTCAACAGCAATTTTTAGATTCACTCATTATTGACAGCTGAATAGTTGAAAGGCAGCAACTTTCTAGGCCCCCAGAGACTCATCTGTCAATCTGAATCTCAGACAAGACAAACATGTTGCCTCAGCTCCTGGATAATTTCATCATCTGCATTCGTTAGTTTCTTTCTTTTTTCTTTCATGGCAAAGCCTATAACAGGACATTTATACATTTTCCAGGAGAAAAAAAGGGAATGCAATAATGGCTGCTAGGAATAACAATGAATTAGGATTAATGGGGACACTTGAGGTAACTGCATTAACACAATATTGAGGCATTGTACAGGCAGTGCGGCTTGTGAAGGGTAGCTGTATCTCATATTCTTTTAATTCCACACAGATGACCTGAAAAGCTGTGGGCAAACTATTTTAGAGTGAAGAACAGCACCGCTCAGTTCAACCTAACAAGGAATATTTAAAGCGAGCGAGTCTTCGTGACATATGAGGAATGGTGGACAGATGAACAACAGCGAATTATCATGTCAAAACCAGCCATTACCGAGTTTCTATTTAAGTACAGTACTATTTGTAAAGTGGCTGATATAAATTCAATGTTCAGATTCAGTGCAAGGAGGTATCAGATTTTGAATAGGGTGGCTAGATTTTACAAGGGAAGAATAAAGTTGAGTATCATTTTCAATTATGTATCACATAGATTGCATATCCGTTTGAAAGTGTGGCTTACCTTTGAGCAGGCAGATATAGGACTGCGCTGTTCAAAAGAATTGGGTGTCATCTGTGGGTTTGGACAGCCAGGTTTGCAACTAGGGTGAGACAACCATGGCTTTGACCCCGAGCACAGCAGTCCAGAGGATGTGAATTTGCTCTGCTGGAAGGTACAAGCCCACCCTTAGTATGGGCTTCTAGAATAACACCTTCATGAGTGCACATGCCATCTCTAGCCACTTTTCCCTGGGCAGAAAAAAATAGAATATACACAACAGATTGTCTCAAATGCCAGTATGACCACCAAGCATCAAGCATTCTTCCATGTTCCTCTACCTCTTCCTCCATATATCAATCACATATGACCCAATCCTAAAACCTGGGGCCCAAAATTGCTAGTAACACCTCAGTAAAACAAAACCGTTTAAAACAAGCCTGAAAATTAAATGCTGCATTGTGGATTTTCCCTGCACTACAATATCTGGGGCTTGCCATTCAATTCCTCCTCCTTCCTAGTTGTTCACACATATACACCCAGGCTTTTATATTTTTTCTTTATTTTCCTTCCTTCCTTCCTTCCTTCCTTCCTTCCTTCCTTCCTTCCTTCCTTTTGGAGGACATCATGATATGGGCCTTACAGCTCTCAGTCAGTCTGATGGAGGACTGTCTCTGACTGGAAGTCAAGGAGGAAGGTGTCATCCTGTTCTTTCCTTCAAGAAGCAAATTTCCCCCATAGGCCATATCTGCATGACATCTACTAGATGTTTATTGGACACGTGGTCCTTCACAGCTAAATCAGGCATCATAATCATAGCAGAATTGTTTAAAAGGGAGACAGAGGAAAGAAGGAGGTGCTACCCAATGCTGGTAGCTGACCATATGTTGCAATACTGTTTGCAATAAAAGTAAATCAATTAAATTTTATTTATGGTAGTGAATTTGTCACTAAATGTTTCTTCAGTTCAACTGCAAAGGAATGTTTCTGGTGCCAAAAAAAGTGTGATTATTTCTTTTTTGCTCTTTTTGTTTTGTTTTATTACTTTATCAATTTCTTTTTTTTAAAAAATGCAACATCTAAACAAGGTTTTTACGTAGCACCCAAGCAATAAAATAGGTACATACTGTATATCTGGATTGAGAGAACCTCTAACTTGTTTTGTTCCAGTGTAAATAAAGAAAATGCTGTCATGTTTAAAAAACTAAACAGTAGGACTACTGCCAAGGATAGAATTGCATCACTAACACCACCACCATCATTTTAGAACTGCAGTGCTGGAAGGGACCCACTGGATTACCGTATATACTCGAGTATAAGTCGACCCGAGTATAAGTCGAGGCCCCTAATTTAACCCCCCCCCCCAAAACTGGGGAAACGTATTGACTCGAGTATAAGTCTAGAGTGGAAAATGCAGCAGGGCCTGGCAGCTCCTCCTTTGTGAGCTGCGGGAGTGGTGTGTGATGTTTAAAATGACTTTTAGCCACTGATGCAAGTGCTTGGCTCAGTGACTAAAAGTCATTTTAAACATTGTGTGCTGCTCCCCTGTGATGCAGGAGGTGGGGGGGTCTTGAGAAGTGGCATGCAATGTTTAAAATGACTTTTAGCCACAGATGACTTGCCTCAGTGGTTTAAAATATTGATCCGAATATAAGCCGAGGGCCCCTTTTTTCAGCACAAAATTAGGGTTGAGAAACTAGGCTTATATTTGAGTATATACAGTATGTCCAGTCTAGCACCTGTCAAAGAATCACACTGGGCGATCAAACTCTCACCTTCTGGCTCTGCTGCCAGATGCCTAAACAACTGAGAGTTATCCAACATTAACCTACTGAGCAATCATGTTCAGGTATACTTTAAAGCAGTGGTGGCCAAACTTTGGCCCTCCTGATGTTTTGAACCACAACTTCCACAACCTTTTGTCATTGAGAATACAGGCTTGGAATTCTGGGAGTTGTGGTCCAAAACATCAGGAGGGCCAACGTTTGGCCACCACTGCTTTAAAGGATAAATACAGGCAAAGGCAACTGTTACTGCATTCATGTAATGGTGTGGTAAAATATGACAATATATCTTATGTCAAATCTATGCTTTCTCTTTATAAATTAAAAAAGGGGTAATGATTTATGATAATATTTTTCTTAAATGATATCTTTTTTTAACTTAATGAATGCAGTGAGTTTTACAAGTTTCAACATATTAAAAACCATTTAGTCTTACTTTTAAATAGCACATGAGTGGCCAGGATCTTATTATGTTTGCTCACTAGCATAATTACATTGGTGTAAATTTAAGCTGGCAACTGCCACAAATTAGGAAGTTGCCACACAAATTTTCATTGCCCACCACTGTCACATGCCCCAATACACAACAGCAAACGTCTACACTGACTTTTTAATTTCTGGCAATGTGTGCCTTAAATTTATGTGGCTGATTTGCAGGAATCCAGAATGCTGCCTCCAGAGTGTTTAGTCCACTGTTAGGGAATTTTTGACATCTAATTACAGCTATCAGAAACGTCATATTTGGGTTAATAAGTTGGATCCCTGAATGTTATTATTTAATCTTTAAAGTAACTCAGATGCCCATAGAATGAAAGAAAAAGTGAGAGGTTTTCTAGGAGATGAAAAAAATATAGTCTTTAATATATATTTTAATATTTTAAATATGAAAGATGACTTCATTTATCTTGAAGCTTATTGAGAAGCAGCATGCCTTATCAAGTATCTGGATGATAAATGGCAATATCCTTTTCTTAGCTGCATGATAAATATTTCATAAATCCACTTGAATCACAAGGAAGAATAATCTTTGCTTACCCAGCACTCCAGGTTTTCAAAACAAGAACTTAAAACAATGCCATTCCCTTGGAGTGACACACAAAATCTCTTTGCATGTTACGGGTCCGTAATCTACACAAATGCAGTTGTCATTCGCATCTGTGCAGAATCATTTATATGCATGATTTATACATCCTGATTTGAATATTTTATGCTTTTACCTTGGAGAAAAGAGACATCATCCAACAATCTGAATTTAGTCTTAATGCAGCCTCACGGTGCACCCTCCCTCTGTGGGGTGGGGGCTCAGACCCATTAAGATGGTCCACCCACACTGGTTAATGGACCCCTTGCAGTTCCAGGATGCCATGTGTGGGATTCCCTGTGAACTGGTTGGCATGCCTGTGGTATGCTGCTGCCACCAGGGCTATCAATATGCTCGCTCCTGAATGTCCCCTTCCTCGCCGGGCCCGTGTTGCTCCTTGAGTTAACCAAGACCTGCAGGACCTGAAGTAAAATAGAAGGAGGCTAGAGAGCATATGGAGGTGGGCCTCGAGGGAATATAATTTATCTGCCATTAAGATCATGTTGACTATTTCAGCCAAGATCAAAGTTTCAAGAAGAACTTGCTTTGCTAACTGGATAGGTGAAGCAAAAAATCAACAGGCTGAATTGTTTCGTATAGTCAGTGATCTATCTGGGGTTGGTTGCAGTGACAGGCCTCCCCCTAATATTTCCTGTGACCAATTTGCCACATTTTTAAAATCTAAAGTGGAGGCCATCTGTTGGGACCTGGATCTCCAATTAGAAACAGTACATCGAGCAGAGATGTCCAGCACTACATCTTGCCTGGTTATTTTATCTACCTTTCAACCTATGACGCCATTTGAAGTGGACAGGGTTCTTGATCATTGTCAGGCCTCCAACTCCTCCCTTGACCCTTGCCCATCCTGGTTTATAAAAGCTGCCAGGCCAGTGTCCTCCGAATAGGCCACTGCATAATCAATGGGTCTCTCCAAGAGGGAAGGATTTCCCCTGCCCTCATGGAGACTCTCATTAAGCCCATCCAGAGGAAATGAACTTGGAGGCTGACCAGATTGATAGCTATAGACCAGGATGCTGTTCTGGAATGGATGAGGATGAATAGACTGAGGTTGAACCTGAGCAAGACCGAAGTCCTTCGGGTGGGGGTGCCTGGTGTTGGTGGGTTGGGAAACTCCATCAGTTTTGGGGGTGTGACTCTCCTCATGCGGGATGAGGTGCACAGTCTTGGTGTAAATTTGGACACAGCACTCACTGTGGAGATCCAGGTGGCATCAGTGGTTTGTACCACTCATGATCATTTCCAGCACATTGTGCAGCTGAACACCTCCCTGGACCACGGCACCCTCACTACATTGATCTATGCACTTGTAATCTTGAGATTAGACTACTGTAATGCTCTCTATGTGGGGCTGCCTTGGAAGTTAATGCAGAGACTCCAGCTGCTGCAGAATACTGTGGCCAGATTACAAAAGATTCCAACATATCACCCCAATGCTGGCCATACTGCACTGGCTGCCAATCCATTACCATATTGACTTCAAGGTTTTAATGCCGACATACAAAGCCCTTAATGGTTTAAGACTTTCCTATCTGTCAGAACGGATGCTGTGCTACCCCAAAGTTCGGCCCATGTCACTAGTGGGTCATCTCAGGGTGCCAACACTGAGGGAGGCCCTCAAGACAACAACAAGGAATTGGGACTTCTTGATGATGCCTCCTACACTTTGGAACAAACTTCCCTCCAAGATCTGCCATGCCCCACATTGCTGAACTTCAAAAAATGTTTGAAAACATGGTTGTTTAAATCTGCTTTCCCTGGTTACTAACTGTTTCGCTGTTCCACTGATTTCGTCTGCCATTAGCCCATCTTACTAACTTTAGACTTTACGAAGGGTGCTGACATTATATGTTTTTATTTGCATTTTTAATTTTGTATTATGTTCCTGTTGCATTTCATATTGTAACAGTTTGTTTTATGTTTCAACCACCCAGAGTGGCTAGCTGGGCGGCATATAAATCATATAAATAATAAATATTAGTACACAGGCTTAAGTTTCCCTATTCGTTTACATAGTTCTGGTCATGTTTCATTTGCAGCCCAAATACCTGTCCATCTCTGGCTTTAGATGAACATGTTATCCCTGAGTAGAGTTTTAGATGGAACTTGTTTCAAAATGCAGATAATATTACAGACCGTTCCTTTCCCTTCTTTTCTGTTTGAGGTATGAATTTGCCTTGCATATTAACTTATATTAAACTGCTGGGGAAATGACATTGCCCTACATCACACTGCTGGAAAGACATTGTACTGTCACTGTTATACAATATTCTTATAACATTCTTATCAGCTTATAACAACTGAACCCCCCCTCTCTTTCACCTCCTGCTGAATCGGACCAAAACTATGCAAAACTGACATTTTGTTCTCTCAGTGGTCAACCAGGTATCTTTGGAAAGTCCATACAAGAGAGATAATAGTACAGCAGAAATATTATCTTCTTCCTCAGCAATTGGTATGAGATACATACAGCCTCTGAATCTGAAGGTAATGTACAGTAACCCCCTGTCTATCATGGGGGTAAGGGACCCACCCGACCAGCGATGATTGAAAATCTGCAATATGCAGGTCGGGTGGGGCCTGGGGGAGCGGTGCGCGACGTTTAAAATGTCTTATAGCAATGGAGCCAACTTGGCTTCATTGCTTAAAGGCATTTTAAACATATGAGCAGCCCATGCAAGTGGTGGTGGTGGATCTGACCCGCCACTTCCACTTGCCTGGGATGCTGGAAGACTTTTAAAAAAGTATTCAAGCAGCCCATGCAAGCGGCAGTGGAGAATCTGACCCACCACTGCCGCTTGCACGGGCTGCTGGAAGACAGTCCTCCAGCAGCCCAGCCAAGAGAGGGTGGCACGTCAGATTCACCACCGCCACTTGCATGGGCTGCTGGAATAAGTCTTTGAGCAGCTCGGAAAGCGGCGGTGGCAGATCAGATCTACCATTGCCATTTGCACCGGCTGCTAAAGTATTTCGAGTGGCGTGTAATGCCGGGGCTCCAGTTCATTGGAGCTGGGGGGAGCTTTTTAAACTTCCCCCCTTCCCCACACCCCCGACTCCAGCTGATTGGTGCTGGGGTGAGGAAATAAAGGTTTTTCTCCCCCACCCCAGGCTAATCAGCTGGGGCCCCGGCATGGCGCACCGCTCCCTGATGCCTTTCGGGTTGCTCTGTACTGCAGTCCCGCGGTATAGCGGGACTGCAGTATATGAACCATGAAAGGACGGGGGACCACTGTATATGCATTATGAGTTACCAATGATAACTTTGTACTTCAGTAATTTGTCTACCTCCCTTTCAAAGCCATCTAAGTTGATGTCCCCCTTGTGACAGCAACTTCTTCAGGTTACTCCAAGGTATGTGAAGAAGTGCTTCCTTTCATCTCATCCTCCACCATTCAGCTTCTGTGGACAACCCTATGCTTTAGTATAAGAGAGATAGAATAACTTCTCCCTATCTGTTTTCTCCACAATGTATCTAATTTACAAAGACTTTTGAGATGCTTTTAAGATTAGAGACGGCTATTTGGCACAATCTTTCATAGACTGAGGCCCACATCATGACGAAGTGGGCTGCAGTGTGAAAAATTATGCCACGTAGAATTGCTAGTGTTTAATGTGCCACACAAGCTGCAGTTTTTATTACAGAAGACCAGGGATGAAACAGATTCTCCACAAAAAATTTTATGTTGAGTAATTTTTCCAGTTTCATTGCACAGAGGAATCTTGAGTAGATTTCTCATTGGTCAAGCCTTTCCCACATCTTTTCTGGAAGGCTTTTGTTTCTCTTGCTAGTTTCTCACAATTCAGAATCTTGTGAGGGAATTGCCAAATTCTGTTTTCTGGGTAGCTCAGTGAGAGAGGTATCTGGCTATGGAGCCAGAACCAGAGTTTGATTTGTCACTGTGCTTTGTACAAACAGAGCCAAACTGTGTGGCCCAAGAAGAAGGGAATGGCAAGCCACTTCTGAATTTACTCCACCTGGAAAGCCCTGGAAAGGTTTGCCAT
>JAHTLZ010000122.1:469102-482277 GCA_023846285.1 Phrynocephalus versicolor
TCATGGGAAATAAGTAGGTAAGAAGCGAAGAAGCGGCTTTGTTTGGGTCTCCACCTTCGTTGAAGCGTTTAAACAGGCACCTCCTCCTAATCAACACAGAAAAGAACCCCCAGAGGTTGTTCCAGGAAACCCTGCTTCAGGGGGCATGGCTGAAGGCACGATTTTTAGAGGTGGCTTTTCAGGAACTAAGAAGAGCGGTTTTTTGAGGTTGTGGGTTAGCATTCTTAATGGCAGATTATTGGATCCTGCTGTTTTGCTTTGTATGCTGTTATCTCCAGTTCTGGGTTCTTTCCAGTTATTCACAGTAGAGTTCCTACCTGATTGTTTTCATTGCCTAGTTTTATAGAAGCTTCTCAGCAAAGCATCACAGTCTATGGCATAACTAGAGCTATCTTGCTTTAGCACTTTTGAACACCTTCTTCAAACACAGGCAAATCAGCAAGCAACCCAACATAGAAAGAAACAATCCGAAGCCCTTGTTCCTGAAAAACAGGGCACTTGTAAAAATCCGAGTTTCAGAAGTAGTTTGCAATCCATCATGCAAATTGCTGCAAAGGCATTTAAAAATATTTGATTTTTCTAATAAAATGATGTACCACACTCTTTGGGTGTACCTGAAAGAATTTTCCAGACATCACAGTGTCACTGAATACAGTAGAAATGAAGAGTTTTTTTAAAAAAATTTACATGTATACAAAGAACAAGCTTAGTATAAAAAGAATGTAAGAAATGATTTGCTGAATGAATTGTTTGATCTAGTCAAAACACATGATTTCACTAGTGAGTTGTTTGCAGCCTATTTTAAATCTAAAATAGAGGCCATCCAGGCCAATCTGGACTCTGGCTCCACTAATCCTGCTCATGCTGCACCCCTTAGGTCTCCCTGATTTGCTGAGTTTGGGCCTGTGACTCCAGCTGAGGGCCACCATGGCACTGGCTTATTGCCAACCAGTGGCTGCTCCATTCGACCCTTGCCCATCCTGGCTAATCAAGACTGCTGGGGGGGGGGGGAGCATGCCGGAATGGGATGCTGCGATCATGTCTGCTTCTTTCAGGGACAGGATTTTTCGCACTTGCCTTAAGGACACCATGATCCTGCCCATTCTTAAAAGACCTGGCCTGGCTGCCAACAATTTAACTATTGTCCAGTATCCAATGTTCCCTTTTTGGGCAAGGTGATCAAGCGGGTTGCCGTGGTCATTCCTGGAGCAAGATCATGTCCCGTATCTATTCCAGTTCGAGTTCAGGCCGCAGCTTGGGACTGAGACAGCCCTGGTCACGTTGCAGGATGACCTCCTGAGGGGGGTTAGGAGGAGTTGCTCTACCCTGTTGGTCATATTACTCATATGGCAATGTAGAATATCAACATAAAATACAGTAAATATAATAAAAATAAAAAAACATAAAACCACATTAATAATGAATACCATCTCACTGGCAGGAAGCAGCATGACTTGGAATGACTTTTCGTGAAAGTAGGGAAAGAAGAAAGTGCCCGAGCAGGACTGGAGTTTAACATTAAGATAAAAATAATGGCTACAGAAGAACTGTATAACTTTAATGTCAATAAAGAAGAAATTGAAACAGTAAAGATTTTGTATACCTTGGCTCAATCATCAATCGAAATGAAGACCGCTGCCCAGAAATCAGAAGACTGGCATGGTGATTTTTTTCATTTTTCAAGAAGGAAGCCATGTTTGTTGCATCAAATACAACAAAAAGTCATGTGGCATCTTTAAGATTAACATGTTTCTATTCTCATCAGTTTGGGGGGTCTACAGCCCACATATTCTATTTTCATAGCAGAAACGAAGGATGGGCAAGGATTTTATTTCAGACTAATTTTTATACAAAGATTTCCTCAGATTCATCAATTGCTTCATATTTGGGAAAGACCACAAGGGTTTTGTGTGTGGGGTGTGTGTGTGTTAAAAGCTGAATTTAGCAATTATGAAGTTCACACAGAACTGGATCCTCGACTGTGAGTCCCCAAATGTTCATTTATGTGAGGCTGAACTAGGGCTACTGCCTCTTTTCTCCTGAGAGTTTCTTCAGCTTTAATTGACAGATATATCATAAATAAATAAATAATGCCCATCTAGCTGCAAGACTCCTCTGGGAAGTTTACAACAGTATGATCCATGTAACAATTCAAGAACAGTAAATAAAACCAACAGCAAACATATGAACATCACAATTAAAATTAAACAAAAGCAACATAAGCATATAAGCAATTAATTAAAGAGGACAGAGCCAGAGTAGTTCTGAAAAACAACATATATCACTGCAGCCATGTCCCAGACTCAGAGCAAGCCTGTTTAAACAACCATGTTTTTATTGTTGGCTTGAATATTCTCAGTGAAGGGGTCAGGCAAATAAGTACTTATAACAAGGTTCCTTTCCTTCCAGACAGCAGCTGTGCTTCTCTCACTGTGAGATGTACACAAAGGAGAATTCTTTCTCAGTTCTCTTTTTGAAGACTTTCCCAAAGTTCACCAATTACTTCATATTTGGAAGGGGTGGCAGGGGGAAGGCGAAAACTCAAACGCGGAAAGCTCAAACAAGGCAAAGCATCATGACGAATTCCCTGTCCCCAGCTGAATATTGTTGATAGCCTTTGTTAGAGCACGTGTAAGGCTAGTTTGCCAAATGGTTTGGTTTTTGGCAGTGAAGTATAGTTATTGTGATATTCATGTTACAAAACTGCTGTCATGAAATCTCTCATTAAATTGTGCAATCAATGGCACTGGATTATTTGAAGCTCTGTAATGTCCTTGTACATATTCCTATATTTTGTCTACATAGGAAAGTGAAACAAAGCAAACACAACTTTTCCTCTTTGTTAGTGGATAAAAGCAGAGGTTAAATTCTTTGAATAAGCACATTGGTTCCATCTCTCGGCTCCTCTCATGGTTTCCAGTAGCAACTGCTGGGTGCTGACCATTTTTCAAAACTATGGCCCGTCTGCTTAGGAGCTTTGTGCCAAGAGAAGAATTCAGCATTAATAACCTTTCCTCCCATTTCATCTTCTAATTCCTTTCCAGGCAGCTGGGATTGATTATGGAATGGCAATATACAAAAGGCCCTATCCACCATCAACAGACTTCACTTGAAATGAACAGAGTTGCAGAAGCACTCTGCAGTGCTTTATGCTCTATAGCAGGTGCAGGGTTAGGATCTGCAGTCAGCTCTGTGCTGCAGGAGAGACTGCAAATTCTTTGTGATTGCTCTTGGTATTTGCAGTTCATTTGGTTCAATAATAAGCTTGTTCAACAGCGTTCATCAGCTAAATAAGAAATGTTTCTTTATGACTGTGGCGATATATGTATGTATTTAATTCCAAAACAATAACTGCTCCTTTTCTCCTTTTAGTACATATTTATAGTGTCCCTTAGAACAATTCTTATAAATTATTCCATTAAACCCAGTGAGGTGGGAAGTTTAAAAACATCCCAGTCATACCCCAGACTAGTAAAGGAACCAGCCATCCTTACTGATATAGTATGTATTATGAATATTGTGCATAAACACAGCATAGAAAAGAAACAGACATTTTGGGTGGGTTAATGTATTGTGTCTTCCACAACCTAGTCTCTTCCATATGTTTTGAAAAACAGTGCCTTGCCCTCCCAGCCTGGAAATAAAGGAGCAAGACAGGTTTGTGGAATTAAAATTGGACCACAATTTATTGATATGAAATTCCATCAATTCAACAGTTAAACATCCCTTAAACAAGGAGGCCTGACGTAGTGCAAGTGGATCAGTTAATTATTCCTAATATTATTAGAAGGATGCTGCCCACCTGTTCAGCGCCCTTCCAAAACCTGCAGTCTGGGCAGCCCTCATTCCTAATCTTTGAACCTATTTATACCAAACACCCAATGTTCCTAATTTCCTAATTCATTTCCTAATTCATATTGAGGGCTATTGGCTCACTAGGGAATGTGTGTGTGTGTGTGTGTGTGTGTGTGTGTTGCGTCATTACAGTCGTTACCGACTCTTTGTGACCCCACATCCATGGAGTTTTCTTGGCAGGAATATGGGAGTGGTTTGCCAGTTCCTACTCCAGGTGCCTACAGCACCTGGTATTCCCTGGTGGTCTCCCATCCAAGTACTAACCAGGGCTGACCCTGTTTAGCTTCCAAAATCAGGTGAGATCGGATGTGCTTAGGGCATCTAGGCAGCTCTCACTAGGGAATACTAGTCAATAAATTTCACCTGACATAAATTTTTCGCCTGCACTACTCACCAATTATGACTGGTTATAAACCTCCCCTTAACCTTAAAGAGAATGGGATGGGCAAAAACACATTGCCACTCCAGTCAAAATTTGAGTAGCAGCCAAAAATTCCCATCCAGCCCTTACACGACCAGCTACTCCCATTCTCTCAATTGGGAGGGAGGGAGGGAGGGAAGACGGCTAGAACACAAAAGAGGCCTCTCACCACATGGTGAGTCCTTATGAAAATTCTGCCCCCTGCTGGGCAGCCCCTAGTCTGCACAAACATGATGCTAGCCAGGCAGGGGGCAAAGAACAGCACTACGGCTGTTCAGAGTGTCCATTTTATCTGGGACCCTGGGATTCAGTTAAACACATCTGGAAAACATAAAGTTGGATATAGCAGACATCTAGTGTATTATTTATAATTTCTTCAAATTGATAGATTTTATGTTATTCTTGAGAGAATGTATTGACAGCAAACCAAATCTTAGGCAAAAGGTTTGTAAACAAATACATAATTTAAAAAGCTGGAACATACATTACTTATCATACATGAATTAAACAGCTCCATTTTCATCACCCTTATCATTGGAAGGGAGAAGGCAAAGGAGGAAGAAAACATTTTAATGTGAGCGTGAGCAAACTAGCATCTGTAAGTTTTGTTATGTATAAATATGGCACATGCCATGCTCCTTTATAAGATATTGGCTGAAATCCAGTTGCATAGCTAGGGGGGGCATAAAATCAAGTGGCTACAATAACACTAAGGCAGGAGTGTTATTCACAAAGCACCTCTATCAATGCATTCTGCAATGGTTCATAATGGGAGCTGCCCAACTAATTGTGCAATTGAATCGCACACTCTGCCTTACCTAGGCATGAAGCATGGCACAGTAAGTAACTATAAGTAACCTGAGGGACTTTAAATTATGTGGAACTGAAATGGATTCTGGCTACATGATATTTGTAATATAGCATAGTAGTAAATATCTTCATTAAAGCGTAATTCTTTTATTTTATGTATGTGTGCTAGAGATGGGCATGAATAAAAAATGGTTTTTCGTTTGTCGTTTGTCGTTAAGAGGTCTGTTTCGGTTTGTTTCCATTTTTGTGAATTTTTTGGAAAAAAAATCGTTTCCGTTTTTCGTTTTTCATTTGTCGTTTCTACTCACGTTTTGCGCAATTTTTAAAGCATTTCCGGGGCCTGCCAGAGCTTTTTATGCCTTCTGTGGCTGCCAGACCTGCCCAGTCTGCAACCTGGGCATGCTATTGGTTGAAGTTGTCCAGTAATTTACATGATCCCATCACATGGCTTGCCTCCATGTTGTGGCTGGAGTGGCGATATCCATTTTGTCATCCTTAAAGGGAAAAGAAAAATACATCACAATGGGAGAAGACAAAAACAAACATTTTAAGGACCCCAACCCCCTGGTAGGTAATAATTTCAAATAATTATCACATTATCGCTGCATTTTTATGGATGTCCAGGGTGTTTTTTAACATTTAAAACAGCTCAATTTCATTGCACGCCACCAGTAATGGAAACGAAACGTACGAACAAAATCTTCGTGGTTCTGTTTGTTTCGTTTCATTTTCATCACAATTTTCGTTTGTCGTTTCGTTACGTAACGGAGACGACAAACGGTAACGGAAATGAAAAAATGTGCGTTTCGTGCCCATCTCTAATGTGTACTATAAAACATTTCTAGTTTATTTTAATGGAATATGTTGTTCTGTTTATCTGATTGATTTTACTTATACTTTATCCTTTTTTGTGTGTTTTATTTTATTATCGCGTAAACTGCACTGAATAGTGCTTGCACTAATGAGGCAGTATAATAAACAAACAAACAATTAAACAGACTTCTATGTTTGTGTGTAACCTTAGTCTATTATAACATTCTGTAAAATCCTCTTAATATATTCTCAGTTTAACAGTCTTGGGAACTGAATAACCAAGTATTCAGCAATGTACAAATATGCCCACAGGTGATTTGTACATTGCTTTCTCCCCATAGGAAGTTTATAACATGTAAAATAAGAAATTTTAAAATACCATACAAATATCACAATTAAAAAGAAATAAGCATATTGTACATTAAAATTGAAATAACCTTACAATCAAGTATGAAAAAAGAATATAACACTTTTAAAACCCGTGTTCTGCTTATATTCCGTCCCATAGCACTTAAAGCTATGGGTTGTTTACAAGTTAATATGCTGGCTATACATTACCCCCCATCATGCTGAGTACTCATTTTACTGAACTTAGGAGTATAGAACACTGAGTCAACCTTGAGCAGGCTATCTGAGATTGAATTCCTGGGTGCTGGACAGAGTTTGGCTTCAGTACAGCAGTTTAACTACTGTGCCATGAGGTTCTTAAGATAACTTAGTGCTTAAAGGCCTGCCTGAAGAGGAAGATATTATCTCACAACAGAAGAACATGAAGGTGTGGGAGCAACCTGGCTTCTTGGGGCAGCACATTTCAAAGCTTGGAAGAAGCAACCAAAAGACTCTCACTCAGGTCCTCCCCAAACAAGCTTTGGAAGGTGGGGGAATTGAGAGAATGCTTCACAGTGTTCCAGATACAATAAACACTGTAGCTGGTAGAATGCATACATCCCCTGTAATGGCTAAAACCAAATATTATTCCAAATTAGGGCGCTTTTACATGACCCCTAAGATCCGCTGGTCCCTTAAATTCGGACCAGTGATCTTAGGGACTTGTCGCTCTTCGTGCGTCCCCACCCTGGCTGCTGGCTGCCTGAGGGGAGGGAGAAAAAAAAGGAAGAAAAGAGCGTGGCTCACCTCGCGTTTTGCCTCCTTCTGCCTTTTGCTCTTGCAGGCTCTTGCCGGTTCAACATTCTAGTAGCTCTTAAAGGGGGAGGAGCCAAAAAACAGCAAACAGAAGCGAGGAGAGCCCCGCACTCACTATCCTTACACCGCATCAAGCAATTTTCACCGGGGAAGAGCAGGTACAAGAAAAGTGCGCAGGGACGTGCTTATGGGGGCGTGGTCGCACTTAATTTTCTGTAAGGTCTGGAGCTGGTGGGGAAACATTTTTAAGCTCCGGACCTTGCAGCCATTTGCTGCGGAGTTTAGGGGTCGTGTATAAACGCCCTTACTGGAATAATGGAATTGAATTAATGGAACATAAGAAGTGACTACATTGACAAATAATGCAGGAAATGCTCCAGGAAAGGAACAACCAGATTTGCATTATTTTCCATGGATTACAAAATGCAAATCAGACTGGTGTTTTCCTCCTCAATCAATATTTTTTCCCTCTGTACCTGGGGCTTCTACCTTTTTAAAAATTCAATTCCTTCCTATTAATTCAGTTATGCGATTGCTTGAGCTGATGTAGAAAGGTTTGTAGCTGTTCTATATGAAGCTATTTTGGCCGACTACAGTCAGCAGTAGTGAGGGGGGGCAGCAGGGAAACTGGCTGCTGTTTGAATCCTCTCCTCCTCACACCTGGGCCAGTTTGTATCCCTCTTCCCCTCTTTCATTTTCTTAGGCTGACCCCCCAACAACTCCTGTATAGTTGGTTGAATTGAATTAACCTGAGGAAACTTGACTTCTGAGCATGACTTCACAGTGGATCTATTCACATTTTTCCTGCTGTGTAGATGAACCCTTAAGGAACTCCTGGGACTAACAGCTAATTTGAATTCTAAAAGAATCATCAGATGTTCCAGCTTCTCTTTTTTCCATTGAGTAACCAGCACCCAATACAAAGGTAAGACAGTAATGGCCACAGCTGAGGACTGAAGTGATGACAAGGGGAAGAACCAAATGGCCTATTCATCTTCAGTCATAAATTCAAACCCTGCCAGAGTGTAAATTAGGAACCAGTTACAGGACCATGGGTCTCATGCCAGTTTCTACCCCTTCTGTAGTTCCAAACTCTTGCAATCAGAGTAGCCCCATTAAGTTAGCATTTGGTGAATTCACTCCACATATTAAGCCTGAAGTTAACAAGATAAGCCTGAAGTTAACATGTTGATCAATGAGATAATGGGCCGTATTTATTTATTTAAAATATTTTTACTCTGCCTTTCTCCTTGAAAAGGACCCAAGGTGGTTTACAACATTAAAGGACAATATAGTTTGAGACAATGGCTGTGTTCACACCTGGGTTTCGATCCTGATCTTCTGAAGGTCCGGCTTTTCCTCTTCGTCCCATCACGTGATTTAAATGTGGGACAAAGAGTTCTCACGTAAAAAGCTGTTTTTATTTTATTTTAAAGTGAAATTCAGCCCCCTTGGCCAGCAGGTGACGCTAGTATTTAAAAAAAACGGACCACTTTGCTGGGGGAAATTAATGCTTGTAGGACCGGATAGAGTTTCCTGTTTCTTTGAAAGTGAAAATAAATTTAAAAAGCACAGCCCATCGGCCCCAGGAATAGCCAAAAAAAGAAAGAAAAAGAAACCCAGATCATCAGCGTGGTCCCACGGCGTCTCCCTCCTTAAAAGCTGTATTTTCAAAGCGAGGCAAAAAATTCTCTGCCTCGTAGGTGAGTCACAGAAACCTCACTTAAGGGATCATTACCGGGTTTTCTTTTTTCTTTTTTCTTTTCAAAAAGCCTGGTGACTGTGGGGACGGCATTTTTGGACTCGGTTTATTTAGTAATGTAAACTGCTTTTAAAGGGACGTGGGACTGAGCCCAATGAGTGTTGAACATTTATCAAGAACATTAAATACAAAATTCAAGACTAAGGACAAAGATTGTGTAGATGCATCTTATATTATTAAGAAGCAGCATTAAAGATAACAAGTAAACAAATACAAGGGGGGAAAGACGCTCTGAGAAATGGAAACATAAAAGTGGAATTACACAAGTAGTATTACAAATTCAGTCCAAGCACTAATCCATAACAGTCCATCTAAGAGTCACATAACACTAGCCAGGCTGCTTTTACACGACCCCTAAAATCCGAGGCAAAGGGCTCCCAGATGCAGAGCTTAAAATTGTTTTCCCACCAGCTGCAGACTTTAAAAAAAATTAAGTACGACCACGCCAACCTAAGCGTGCCCCAGCGCATTTTACAAGTACTTGGTCTCTGGAGTTAAAAAAAATTCTGATGTGGATTGTAAAGCTGTGGATGCCGGGCTCTCCTCACCTTCTGTTTGCTTGTTTTTTGTCCTCCCGCCCCTTTAACAGACTGGAATCCTCATGGGGCTGCTCCAACGGCAGAGGGAGGTGAGCCTGCATTCTTTTCTCCCTTTTTTACTCCCTCACTCATCGCAGACAGAAACAATGGAGTGAGGAAGGATGGGAAGACAGGAAGAGAAACAATACCCCACAATCTCTGGTCCGAATTTAAGTTGCCAACGGATTTTAGAGGTCGTGTAAAAGCACCCTTACTCAGTGAAAGCTTGCCTGAACAGAAAGGTCTTTATCTGCTTGTGGAAGGACAGCAAAGATTGTGTGAGTCTGGCCTCCTGTGGGAGAGAGTTCCAGAGCTTTGGAACAGCAACAAGAAGGTCTTCTCCTATCTTCTCATCTGACATATGTACCTATGAAGGTGGTGGGAGTGAATGAAAGGCCTCTGCTGAAGACTTTAGCACCTGAGCTGGTTTATACTGAGAGATACAGTCTTTGAGATAGTTTGGACCCAATCCATTTAGGTATTTGTAGGTTAAAACCAGCATTTTGAATTGTGCCCAGAAACTGATTGAGAGCCAGAGGAGCTGCTGCAACAAGGGTGTTATGTGATCCTTGTCTAAAGAGAGCTTTTTATATAGTGGTCTTACTATTTCATCCTTTAAGCATGCTGGAATCCAACCCTGTTGCAAGGAGGTGTTCACCCAAACAAACAACCCCTTGCTGGAAGGCCAACAATCCAGCACACCTGTGGTGGCCCTCATCTCCCCAAGGATCCTGACCACAACATTAGGCTGTAGAAGCTGAAATGCATCCATTAACACAGCACAAGCAGAGCTGACAGTTACATTTACATGACCTAAATCAACTACAACATCCACATCAGAGTGGATCTGAGCAAATTTGCCTGGAAAGTGTTGTTCATAGAGAGTTACAGAGTGGTCTCCATTATCCACCTGGGGCCCACCAGGTAGCAGGCCCTTGGCAATTTGGAAAAGCTCCACTGGAGGGTTCTGCAGAGATGTAATGGGTGGCACCGAAGAATGACTTCTTTGCTGCTTCCACTGGCTTGGAAGAAGCCTTCCAATGGCTTATTGTGACTGTTTCAGCCACAGAGTGGAGGCCCCACAGGAACATGGAGCTTGCTGTCTAATCATGCCAGATAAGCCTGAAGCTAACATATTGACCATGTTTGGCAGTAAACACGATCAACATGTAAACATGATCAACATGATCACCTGGGTTCTGAATCTCTTAGTTCACCGATTGACTTGCCGTCAAGGAAATGGACGTTGTGAATGGGACAGAGAGAAACTGGTGAGTGGTGACTGGTTACATAATGGAATCTTGTGCCAGCAACTTTCCTTATCACCACAGGGTGGCATAGTGTCCATGCATTCACTATCATACTACACACACTTGTTCACACTTTACTAAAATGAAGAGGCCACCCATTGTATCACAGATCCATGCACACCTCAACACAGCAGGAACACTGACACAAATAATTTTTTCCTTGCTTCCTTTTAATGATGGAGATGAAATTCTGACTAGGTCAGCACCACAAACTCAGGTCCTGGAGAGCAGAGGCAGAAGATGAACCTGCATAATGAGGAGGGAGGTCAAATGATCACAAAATTGCTCTGTATTCCTTCAGAACAGTAACAGCCACATCCCATAAAGCAGAGGGATTCATTGCACTGAATACTCAAAGTGGTGTAAGCATTCTGATTTGCTGGGATAGTCTATGGTTGTGTTCTTCTATATATGAAATAATAAGCTTTGAAGTTTTCTGGGAATCTAATGTGAGGCAAGAGCTGAGCCTTTGAATATGCAATAAGGAAGGCAGAAAATAAATACAATTTGTATTCATGACTTGAGAGATACCTCATAAAGCTCGGGTCAACAAGTTAACCACTACATAGCATTCAGTAAATACCACTCTCCAAAAATTGTCAAAGCAGGTTAAGTAGTTTTAGAAGGCAAGGCTGGCATTCTCTCTCTCTCTCTCAGTCCTCTGTAGATCTGTAAAGAGTGATGCTTTTCTACTTGACTTGTTTAAAAGAGACACATAAAAATTTAGTTTTTCTTTTATGCGAGGTCTCTCAGGCATAATACAAAGTAAATACTCAGTGAACTGCTTCTATATTGTGCGACATTAGCTGGTACATTTTAGACTTTATTATATATTGGCAGGAATTTTAATGGAGGCTATGCAGTGTTTTAATAAAGGACAAGACGAGCGATCGCTATTAACTAAGAAGTACAGGGTGTATTTTTGCCTGTTTGAGATGTTCCTAAATGTTATTAAACAGTGTAATGAAAGAAGGGAGTGAAAGAGTGGGAATAGAGTTCATCACTGGTACCCATCTTCTTAATTGCTTTCTGTGGAGTATCTGTGGATGGCTGATAAAGAGACAGAGCAATTGGACTTATCCAATGAGACATTTTAAAATTGTTGAATGCTTTTAGATGTTTCAATTTGTTTTAAACTCACATGTTTCTAGAGTTCCTAGAATCAAGCATGCTCTGCTGATGTCTCCTATATTTTTATAGAATTATTACATTTTTATTTCTAAATTATTTATATATTTTGGCAAGATATCATTTTCTAATAAAACAAAATAAAATATGACTTCTCGCCTTCATTTCTCCCCAAACCTTTCATAGGAGTTCAAAGGAACTGTGGAATGTGCAAGATGTTGTGAGTGGGACCTCTACCAAGACATAATTGGGTAGAAGGATGGGGAGAGAGCGAGAGAGCGAGAGCAAAGTGCTTAGCAGACCTTTCTGTGTTCAGATATACTGTAATCTATTCTGTCTTAAAAAAAACCCCTCCAATTCATGAGCAAAACCAGATAAAAACAAGAGTCAAGAAGCACAAGCTCCTAATAACCAACCTATACATTGCAAGTGAGAAAGGAAGGGTAACTCTAGTCATTGCTGCTTGCATTTAAGATGTTGAATATACACCTGCTACCAGTGTCGAGATGCACCAGGAATATCACCAAAGACAGCGGAACAGTGTGGCCATATGACTTATAGTTGAAGAGTTGTCCTTTTTGGTGATGTGTAAGTGGCCATTTCCCCACTCACCCTCAGTGAGTTTCCCTGGCTAAGCAGGAAGAGTAGAGGCTTAGATAGATAAATATATTTAACCAGCCTTCTATCAAGTAATGGCAAACACAGATGCATAGGAAATAAAGCACAATTGGCTTTCTTTTTTGCGTCAAACCAACCAATGGGAATTACACTGATTTCTTGATTTCCTATTGGAACTAGGACAAACAAAACATATTTTTGACCTAATCTTTTAATCTGTGCCTCACTGCAGCCAAAACTATGCTTATGAACTGGGGTTCAATCTCATGTAGCCAGTGCATAGCTGACCCAGCCTTCTAGCCTTCCGAGGTTGTGTGTGTGTGTGTGTGTGTGTGTGTGTGTGTGTGTGTGTGTGTGCGTGCGCAATGTGTAGCCTGCATAAATAAATTGTCAATCATGGTATATAGTAAGCAGAACACTTTGCTCATTTACTTCTATAGCACCTTATTTTCCTGCACTCAAATGAGCAGCTGCCATGATAGCTTGAACGGGTTTAATGCAGCCACATTACTTCACTGAGGTTGACTGTGAAGAGGCTTCCCAGTGTGCGGATGAACATTTGAAACATGTTCCTTTAGACAGACACACATCCTGAAGATGTAGCTCCTTGCAATTCCTATTTTGTACACAGATAATATAGATTCTCTTGCATCCATGTCATTCATTCATACATACATACATACATACATACATACATACATACATACATACATACATACATACATACATACATACAT
>JAHTLZ010000122.1:482287-498093 GCA_023846285.1 Phrynocephalus versicolor
CATACATACATACATACATACATACATACATACATACATACATACATGGGTATATGAATCAGAGCAAGGAATAATTATCTACAGTTCTTGACCTGAGCTTCTTAACACATGTTCATATCAGAGGTAAACTGCTCAAATCAAGGACAAGAAATTCTGTATTTGTAAAGTACACTGTATGCATGGGATACAATTAGCAATGTATTGGTGTGCATTGTTAAAGCTGACAGAAGACACACCTTATACATTAACTATTTTAGCAGTTTTACAGCTATTATGTTGATTTCCATGTAGAATCTAAAAAATTAAAAAAATTAATGATCGGGATCCTTGACCAAGATATATATATATATAAAAGAGCACAAAAATGTGGGCCCAATCCAGCCATAAAATTTGGTGCAGATAAGGTTGTGTAAATAGTGGATAGCAGAAGTGTTTGATTGTTTGTATGCCTCTAAAGAACATATCCCATTGTTAAAGTGGCTGTCAATCAGCTAATCAGCAAGAATTCTGAAAATTCTTAGTTTGCTAGCCAGGTCAGATTAAAACAGTAGTGCACTATATGTTACCGATTTATGCTGATAAAATTACACAGTAGCAGAAAATGCTTAACCAGAACCCCAATGAATGTACTGGGTGTTTTGTTTTGTTTTGTTTTGTTTTGTTTTTTGGTCTGGAAGATGCTAATAAGCAAATCAGGTAGAAGTTAAAGAGCTTCAGTCTGATAGCACAAGGACACAAGATAGGCATTGCTGTAGATCCCATTGAGCAGATGGCATCTTCTCAGCCTGGGCAGAGCCACTGCAGAAGGAAGAATGCTACTTAAAAGGGGGAGGATGACAAGAGCAAAAGGGGTGAAAATCAAAAAGCATGATGAAGAGGTTGGTACACTCCCCAACGAAGCCCAGTAGATAGATAGATAGATAGATAGATAGATAGATAGATAGATAGATAGATAGATAGATAGATAGATAGATAGATAGAAAGAAAGAAAGAAAGAAAGAAAGAAAGAAAGAAAGAAAGAAAGAAAGAAAGAAAGAAAGAACACCATAAAGCCATGAAGTCCAACCCCCTGCCCCATGCAGGAATATAAATCAAAGGATATTTGCCAGGTGGTTGTCCAAATTTCTCTTGAATGCCTCCAGTGTTTGAGCACTCACCACCTCTTGAGTAAATAAATAAATAAAGTCCACATATGCCTGGAAAAACTTGCTTCCTTGGCAAAGAACTCCATCTGCACACCCACCTCATTTGTATGCCAAAATTTAAATACATAGTGGTACCCCGACTTATGCACGCCCCCCACAGGCTGCTTACGAGCAAGTTTGGAATTCCCCGCCTTGTGAGCAGCGGGGGGTGGTGGTGTCAGGATTTGAATTTACTTCCAGTTACTGAGGCAAATACTGCCTTGGTGACTGGAAGGCAATTCAAAAGTGGTGCACCACTCCGCCCCGCCCCCCCCGTGGGAGCTTGGGAAAAGCAGTGCACCACTTTTGCAATGCCTTCTAGTCACGGAGGCAGTGTTTCAAATTGTGCATGCAGCTTCTCCCCCCTCATGGGGGAACAGTTGGGAGAAGCTGCATGTGCAATTCCTCCCCCAGACAGTGTAGAGGACACAGAAAAGAAAACAAACACATGTGTGTGTGTGTGTGAATTGGGAGCAGACACGTGTCTGCGGAGGCAGACCTGCACCTGCTCCTAAGAGCACATGTCAATTAGGCAAAGACAAAATTTAACCCCCACATCCGGCTGCAATCCTTGATATCTCACCAGCACAATGCAAACAAACCTGGTCCATATTGGCCCAGCCGTTCCCCAAAAGATGTGGCTAAGAAGCCCCAGTTCCTTTCCCTACAAGCGAACAGGCTTGGTAACAAAGGTTAGGGGTGATTGACAGTGGATTTGATACTTTGTTTCCCCTGGACATGTGTCCCCCCAGAGCCTCAGGGAAGTAGGGGAAATGGGGCAACCCCTTACTCCCCAGTAGACCAGACCTTGGCACACTGGGGGGAATGGGGGATCACATCATATTAATCCCTTCTCATCACTGCATCGTTCCCTGCACAGCCAAAAAGGCACCAAGAAGTTTTTCCTCCTTCCCTCCCTTCCTTCCTTCTTCTTCTCCTTCTCTCTCTCTCTCTCAATTCCCCAAATAAAGGTTTACCCCTCCATTCCCCCAATTCCTCCCTCCTTCACATATCTCAAGGCCTGGACAAGGGTGCACGCTGCATCCATGTTGGGGAGTGACCTCCATTCCAAATCAAGGACCGTCAGCCTGCCACATGGCAAAACCGTTTCAAACTGTTTGGTTCCCTGATGAGCAAGCATAGAATTATAGAACTGGGCACTGTCCTTTAACCCCCCCCCATGCCCATCTTTCAATCCCACCAAAACCACAGCCAGAGGCAAGACCCTGGCCAATGGATCCTGGGTTGAGGGATTATCCCCTCTCTGCCCTGGCTGGGAAGGAGAATTGCCAACCTCATTCTCATGGGTCAAGGGGCTCCCCTCAAGAACCCAGTCCCACTGCCCATGCCTGACACAAGCCTCAGAGTGTGCAACCCCCCTCCTCCTCTGCTACCCCCTCCCCTCTCTTCCCCTCTTCTCTCCTTTTCATTTGCCCTGTTCCTATCCTTTTCCTATTTTCCAACCTTCCCTCTACCCTGGCATGTTTACACGTGTGCCTGTCCTAATCACTATTCACTGGTCCCTGCACTACCATCTGAGGCAAAGATGAATTGGAGGAAGATGGCGACTTTGCAAGGCTGGCAGACGCATCCAGATCTCCAGCACATCCCAGATCTCCAGCACGTTCGTCTCCTGCTGTTTTCCCAAAGGTCAACATCTCTGTTGCACCCATCTAGATGTTATCTCCGCCTGAGAGGATTTTCCATTATCTCCTCCCTGGACTCACAAAGGACTGGCAAAACTCCTCTGCATAATCCTACTGGTTTTCCTGTCTCACCGTGATCCTGCTCCTCGACCCCCTATTGACTTTCAAATCCCTGCAATGCACCTAGGCTCAGCAAACAAAGTCTTGTTCCCCCCTTCCATTGTGTCTCCCAAGATGGCCTAATCAGGGAACACCTGGGCTCATTAACATCTGCATGGACCCCCAACTCCAGCCTGCCAGAGACTGCCCAGAGCCACCCCTGGCCAACCCCGGATCATCCTAATTGGACAATTCAAACTTCCCTCAGCCAATCTCTAGCTTGGTACCGCCTGGAGGGAGAAAGGGGGTAGTAATCTATAAAGTTGGGGTTTTCCATGTGCGGGGTGTCAGACATCTTTGCTCTGTCTCTGGCTGGATGCTGACCTGCTTTTCTTTATTAGGCCTAATAAACACAGTATCTGCCTCAGGATCTCTCTCTTGTCGGATCTCTTCATTGGGCCTTTGGGGTCCGGCGGAACTCAGCAGGACTAGCCTGACTGAAAGGTAATTTTACCCTTATTTTAAACGCAACAACAGTGCCAATCAGCTGGGGGGAAATTTCTCCATTGAAATGCATTGAGTCAATGCATTTCAATTGCGATGGCATGGGAATGTTGCCCCGAAGCCAGTGCCAAGCAGCTGATTGGTGCTGGCTGTGGGAGGAATCACAGCCACAGTTTCTCCTGACCCCCCCCCCATGAGGGGGGAGAAGCTGCACATGGAATTTGAAATGCCTTCCAGTCACCGAGACAAATGCTGCTTCTGTGATTGGAAGGCATTACAAACATTGTCCGCCACTTCTCCCAACCCCCCACGACGGCAGAAGCGGCAGACAATGTTTAAAGTGGTTTCCCATAGGAATGCATTGAAATCTGTTCCCTCAGGAACAGATTAATTGACTTTCAATGCATTCCTATGGGAAACCGCTCCCCGACTTACAGGTTATCCAACTTACAAGTGTTTGCTCGGAACAGATTAATCTTGTAAGTCGGGGTACCACTGTATATATTTTTTAAAAAAGCAGAACCTGATACAATAGATTTTATTGTCAGTAGAACCAATCCCAAAGATGGGTCAGTAGCCTAGAAGTCCGGCCTGTAAACGCTGCAGCTTCTTGGTACAATACCCTTCCAGTGTGTTATGCAAAGATCCAGCCAATTTTCTTGATGAGTGCTAGACTGAACATGAATACAAACTTAATGTATTTCTGATTTAAACTGCATCTCCTGAATAAGAAACACAACCTTGGCAGAGATTAGGTTGCTATTTAAAATCTCAGTTAGAGTCGAACTGGGAAAGTAGTGGAATGAAGGGCTGTGCCTCATGTTTTGCAAAGCACCTTGGCAAAGGCTGCTTCAGAGATGCTGTATTTTCAAGTTGCTTTGAATGGGTAAAAGACAGCTTTTTTAACATTTGGAAGGATAAAATAGCACCATAAAGTGCTTTCCCAAGCTGTTTTCATCTTTGCCATCTTTGCAATATCATTGCATATTTCTGGTGAAGACAGCCCCTAGTCCTTGCACCAGCCACAAAGGTTTTCAAAGGTGAGTACACATTAGGGGTTTGTTTTAGTTTTAGTTTTCTTTATATTTATATTTTTATTTAATTTGTTTTCAACATCCTTTCCTATTTTTCAAACAATTTCTAATCATGGGGCAGCAAGTCAAGTGTGTTTATGGCTACTAGAGATGTGCATGAAATTGAAATAGAGCGTTTCATTTTGTTTCTTTAGTAGTTTTGTTTTGTTTCATTACTAATGAATTTTTAAAGTAGTTTCATATCAAAACAAAACGAAATGAAATGAAATGAAACACTATGCTCCACTGGACACCAAAATGGCAGGGGAACTTATTTGGACTTGTCTCTGTAAGCCCCCCAAATTTTGAGAGTTTTAGGGTTCAGGGGGCTGAGTTATTAAACTTCAAAGGGGGTCCTCCTAGGAAAAGAAGCATTTCTAATAGAGTTGGAAACTGCTAATCGTGCTTGCTGGGGGGCGGGGCGGGGTATTATCGGCTTAGTTCTGAACTTCTGACTCAATTAGAATGATTTTTTCCTAGGGGGACTCCCTTTGGATTTTAATAACTCAGCCCTCTGAACCCCAAACTTCTCCAAATATAGAGGGCTTACAGGAAAGAGCTTGAGGAGGCTCCACACTGCAATGATTTTGGTACCCAAACAAGGCTGTGATCACTATTTTAAAGTGCATAGTGATCACACTACGCAGGCTTTATTGAACTATATGGTGATTTTAAAAAACCCAAACATTTAGCTTTTTCATTTTAAAAATTGGGTCTTTGTGCTGCTATGTTTAAAAAAACTTTAGCTATCCAAGGGTTTATTGAACTATATGGTGATTTTAAAAAAACCAAACATTTACCATTTTCATTTAAAAATTGGTGTCTTTGTGCTGCTATGTTTTTTTTAATAAAAAAATTAGCTATCAACTCCCAAAAGGGATGAAAGCAAATGTTTAAATCAAAAGCAAATCAACTTTCATTCCTCACTGAAAATATAGGAACACACTCTCTGTTCCATCCACACTGACCCTTCCTTTGCATTTCCAGACAGCTGACTTTCCAGCACTAATCCCCTGGACACAGTCAGTCAGTCTGGGGCCCCAGTTGATGGACAAAACTGAACTTCTCACCTATGTCTTTGCTATGTTTGCTATGTTCTCAGAAATGCTCTGCCTTCTAGACCTTGTGTTCAGGCCTGTCTATCCACCAGATATAAAGATACATTGGGTGCGACCAGATGTCATCAATGGATAGTGGTGGAAAGCCTCACTTTGTTTGGTGTGTTCTTCAAAATAACTCTTTAAAATACCCCTTCCATGTACTATATAGACAATCTAGTCCAAACTCTCCACATCAGGTCCAATAAACGAGTAGTCATGCCACTTGACTGAAAACAAAAAACCAGACTGCGCATGTGGCAGGGGCAATCTGGTTCCTGATCTCCTGTATGCTTTAAGGTCACCAGAAAATACATAAAAACAGACTGTGCCATAGACAGTCCAAAAATGAGTTAAATTGTGGACTGATACATGCATGTATTAGAGACAGTAGTTGAGAAAAAATAGTTTCCACTTCAAGATTGTGTTTATTCTACTGATGGGCATGGAAAAGAAAATGTTGTTTCATTTTGATCTGTTTTGTCTCCCCACTTTTTTTGTTTTGTGTCATACGAATTTTTGAAACAAATAATATGAAACAAATCAGTAACAAAATTATTCGTTACTTTGCCCACCTCCTCCTGGGCTCCGGCAGTGGCAGTGGATCTGGTGGTGGCTCCTGTGGCTAGGCCGGCCTGCCGGGCCCACACACCCTGTCTGGCCAGCTGGCGGTTTGTTTTATAAAAAAAAAGTTTCATTGTTTTGTTTCATTTTGTTTTGTTAGCTAATGAAACAATAAAACAGCATTTCATTTTTTGTTTTTTGCCTATCCCTAGACTTTATTCCCATGCAAAGGGAGCAGGAAGTGTAACATGAACTAACACAAAAGTGAAACATTATGCTATTCTACTTGCATTTAAGCTCAGTTCCTACAGAAAGCAGTTACGGATTTCTTTATACCTCACCTTAGATCATCTAAAGATGGGTAGGACAATCACGAGTCTGTGCAGGATATTCTGCTCCCCTCTGTAAATGCTCCAAAATAAATGACAACTATTTCCCCCAATGGTATCTTGAAGTCCTATTATAATTTGCTTACTCTGAGATGCAGGGTACCTGGATCCCCTGCAAAGAGGCAAAATATGTATTTCCAAAGATACCAGAGTCATATGAGGTACATCAAAAACATAAGAACATAAGAAGAGCCATGCTGGATCAGGCCAAAGGCCAATCTAGTCCAGCTTCCTGTATCTCACAGTGGCCCCACCAGATGCGTTTGGGAGCACATGAGACTAGATACCTGTCTCCTGATACCACTCCCCTGCATCTGGCCCTTGAAGTACCCTGGTTTTAAGCCTGGAGATTACACTCTCTATCATGGTTTGTAACCTGTGATGGACTTTTCTTCCAGGAATCTGTCCAATCCCCTTTTGAAGGCATCCCGGCCAGATGCCATCACCACATCCTGTGGCAGGGAGTTCCATAGGCTAACAACGCGCTGGGTGAAAAAATATTTTCTTTTGTCTGTTCTTACTCTCCCAGTCCTCAATTTGAGTGGATGTCCCCTAGTTCTGGTATTTTGGGAGAGGGAAAAGAGCTTCCCTCTATCGACTTTACTCATGCCCTGCATTATTTTGTACGTCTCAATCATATCCCCCCTCAGGCACCTTTTTTCCAGACTAAAGAGGCCCAAATGTTTTAGCTTTTCCTCATAAGGGAGGTGCCCCAGCCCAGTAATCATTTTAGTCGCTCTCTTCTGCACCTTTTCCAGTTCCATCAAGTTTTTCCAGTTCCATCAACAATAACAGGAGAGGTTTCTGGGAAGACCATTGGCAGGTTTTGAGAAATGCATGGCAGTATCTCTGTAAATTGGGTTTGCCATATGAATACAATAAAACAATCCAAGAGCTGAAATTGGAATTTATTCCCCTTCCTCGCTTTCAAGGATTTACATGTTGTGGTCTTCAGCAATCTTATTTGCCATTGATTTCCGTAAAACTCATATTGAGCACTGGAGTGGGGGGAAACAGAGTGTTTTTACTTCAGTGTCTAAATATGGATTTTAGGTCCCACAAGCTTAGGAACTAGCTCAGGCTTAAACACTTTGACCCAGACAAAAGATTAAAAAAAAAAAAAGCTCATCGTTGTCATGTGTGGAGAAAATTTTCTAAAACAGAGTAAGTTCCTCTGCTTTTTCCCACTTGGTTCTGTTATTTATTGTTCCCTACACTCAGATAAGTCTCTATGAAAGAAGATGTGACACTTCAAACAATCGTTATTTGAAATATTTTTTTTCATAATGTCACAGATCTCCCATGTGCTGAGCTCCAAATTCATCAGCTTTTCTAATGTTTTAGCCTTGGGATAAGAACTTTTCTCATCAGGGCATCTCCATGTTAGTTACAGCTTCACAGAATCTGTCCATTTCTCATGTGTTTGATTTGGTTTAATCACAAACTCCTTTTCCTCCTTTACAAGGAATTTGACAAACACTAGTAGTAATTTAAAAGCAGCAACAGCTAAAATAAAGTCCAAACATCTCACCCATGCCTAATCATCAGCTAAATTCTAGCACTTGATATAGCCGTTGATGCATTAACAACCCTTTCTATAAAAGCGGGCGGGGGGGGTATTGGAAGCCATGGAAATGATGGCATAAGACTTGACAGATTATGTGTCTTAATTTGCATATCTTCTGTGGAGAAAATTGGCACAATTATAGATTTTGTAAATTGAAATGCCTTAATCTCAGACTTCCGCATTCCTGCGAGTTACAAGAACTGCAGTGCTGATAACAATTTGGTTGTTCTTGCCAAATAAGTTTGTTTTTCACTAATTTTGTCATTGCTTTGGATGTGGCAGTTAAAAAGGCCAGCTGTTAATCCTTTGAAACTTCATTCACCAATTCAATCCTCACATATACAAACAAGAGTTCCAAGATGACTGCTTGCATTTCCCTGTGGCAATAGAAAGCTTTAATATAAATTATAAATTTAATAGTAGTGGCCATTTATAGTAAACACATCTGTGTGTACCAGGTTAAACGTTTATGAATAATGACTTCATTTTGAAATAATTAGAATCTAATGTCATTAACAGCAGGATATGTGGATAATTATTTTAAAAAATTAAACGTCTGGCAAAAGGCCTTTCTGGTAATGTGACAATTTGGGGGTTTTTTGTGTGATAAACGTTATAAGTGACAGTATCTAATATAAATAACAGAAGAGAAAAATTTAACAATATCAATCATGACTGACACTATGGAAACAAAGTATTGATGGACATGGGTAAATAAGAGATTGTATCACATTTTCACCATACATTTTCCCTCATCTATCTAAGAACCTAGACTGCTAAATTAATTTGCAAGCAGCTTGATGAGTCTGAAATAAAAATATTTTTCTTATTATTATTCCCTCATTTGCATGGAAGAAACAGATAGCCTAGATCCATTTCAATCAGGGTGTAGGCTGCACCATGGAAATGAAAGAGCATTGGTTACCCTTCAAGATGGTCTCCTGAGGGAGGCAGATTGGAGGAGTGGAAACCTCCTGGTCTTCTATTACTTTAGATACCATCAACCACAGTGTCCTTCTGAGACAGCTATTGAGTTTAGGACTTGGGGGTTCTGTTTTTCAGTGGTGCCAGTTGTTCCTCAAGGAATGATCTCAAATAGTCCAGTTTGAGAAGAGGAGGCCCACCCCTTGGGATTGGCCATTTCCCCCTATGCTTTTTAATAGGTATATAAAGTCATTGGGAGAAGTCATATGGAGATATGGAGTTTGTTGTCATCAATATGCAGAATACACACTGCTGTATTTCTTCTGTTCCTCATTAGCAGATAAATCTGTGTGGGTTCTTGAGTGTTTCCTGGTATTGATAATGGAATGGATGAGAGCGGATAAATTAAAACTGAATCCAGATAAAATGGAGATTCTGCTGATGAGTGAATTGTTGGACAGGTTATTTATTTATTTATTTTATTTTATTTATTTTTACAACTTATATGCCGCCCACTACCCAAAGGTCTCTGGGCGGCTTCCAATCAAAGAATTAAAACAGTTAAAAACATCAAACAACAATAAATAATTAAAACAATAATAAAAACCTTATTTACCTGATCTCAGTATGGTTTCATTCCCTCTGAAGAATCAGATTGGTTGTACTCCCGGATCCAGCTTCCTCTAAAGAGATACAAATATTTGCTGGGTCCAAGAGTACCTTTCATCAACTTTGGTTGATTGCCTAGCTGAACCCCTCCTTGGATAAGAAATACCTAACAACAGTAGCTCATGGGTTTGCAATTTGTAAAATATACTATGATAATGCTCTCTACATAGGGCTGCCCTTGAAGTCAGTATGGAAACTTCAGCACGTTCTAAATGTGAAAACCACTGATTCGGAAGCAGTAGATATGAACACTACCTGTTAGTTTCCATGCCCAGTTCAAGGTGTTGGTAAAACCTAAAAAGCCATAAATAAAATTAACATCTGTTCGAACATCTCCCCTACACAATATCTACTCACAGACCATGATGTTAGAAATTGTGACACTGAAGAAGGCCAAAAAGAGTAAGTACAAAGGACCATGTCTTTTCATTCATGGATGAACACAGCTTCAGTCTTCTCTGGATTGAGTTTCAGTGTGTTCATCCTCATCTAGTCCATAATTAATATCAAACAGAGCCAAACAGTTTCCTCAGATTTAAGTGGCAAGAAGAGGTAGAGCTGGGTGCTGTCCGCATACTTGTTACACCGAAACTCAAAACTCCCCATGAGCTCTCCCAGTGGTTTTGTGTGGATTTCAAATAAGATATGAAACAAAACAGAAACCTGAGAGAAACCACGAGTAAGCAGCCAGGGTGTCAAATATGAATCCTCCAGCACCACTCTCTGAGTTCTCTCCTCCTATATGTATTTATTGTTGTGCATTTGTCATATTTACATGCATTTCACATGCTCTAGTCTAGACCACTGATGGCAAACCTTTTAGAGACTGAGTGCCCAAATTGCAATTCAAAACCCACTTATTTTTCACAAAGTGCCAGTATGGCAATTTAACCTGAATACAGTGGTACCCCGGGTTACAATACAGTGGTACCCCGGGAAAGTGAGAATTGAAGAGCAGGAGTGCTACCCTTTGGGAAAGTTAGAATCAAAGAGCAGGCTTTTGAATTCCCTGTGGCCACTGCGAGGGTGCTGTGGCTGCGGGAAATTCAAAAGCCTGCTCCTCGATCCCTCTTTTCCCAAAGAAGGATCTGCCCAGGGCAGAAGGCAGATAGGGTGCTACACTGTCGGGAAAACCAGGGGGAGTAAAGGTGGCTTGTGGGCTTGTTCGTAGCCCCAGTTTACTCTCCAGCCATGCCACTCTAAGCATCCCAAAAGAAGAGTGTGACTGGAGAGTAAATGAGAGCTACGGAGGAGCCCACAAACCGCTGCCTCTTCACCCGGCTCTCTGCACAGAGCCATTTTGGTGGTCTTGAAATGGCTCCCCAGAGCGGCGTGGCTGGAGAGTAAACTGTGGCTACAAAGGAGCCCACAAACCGATCATCTAGACTCATTTCTGATGATTGTCTAGACTCATTTCAAGGAAATGTCATATTGGGGTGTGTGTGTGTGTGTGTGTATGTGCATGTCCTGTGCCTCTTTGTTTGAAGAAGTGGGGAGTGGCATCCAATCCAAAGCTGCCTCAGCTGTAACTTTAAAACAACAGCCTAATGCAGCCTGCGTCTTCCCTGACTTACAGGTAAGAAAGATGTGCCTGGTGAAATCCATCTTGCCAACAACTTTTTGGACTTGCAGGTCTTCACAGTGGAACACGCCGAATGAAGTGGCCCTGATCCGTGAAAGATCATATGATGATTTATTTAGTGGTCTATGAAAGTATTGCCTACTCTTGGATTTATAGGTCCATTTTGACCTTGTTTCAGCCCATGTATTTGGAACTGAAATAGCATTCACTGCCGTGATGGATGATAAACTTTGGGAGAGAGATGGAGTGCTATCCTGATGATACAATTAGATCATCAACCCTTGTATCCTATTGGCCTGTCTCTCTGAGATGAGATAGAAGGCATGATATAATTTTCCTTCCTCTGATAGGTCTTGTGATAGATTGTGACATGTGGAACCTTTGATCATTCCCATGGGTACCCCAGGACTCTATTTTCTCCCTTATGTGATTTAACATCTATATAAAGCTTTTGGGACTTCGGGAGTTCCAAGGCAAATACTGTACAACCAATTTGGTGATAACACCTAGTTGTGCTTATTCTTGCAGCCAGAGTCGGGTGAGTTTGTGTAGCTGTCAGACTGAGGTGTGGACACTGTAATGATCTGGAGGAAGGTCAGAAAACTGAACCTTAATCCCAGGAGGATTAAGGTAGTTCAGTGGCGACCACCTTTGAGAACTGTGTAAGCAATGCATTCTGGACCCAGATGCCTCCCCCTGTTGGAGCAGATGCATAGCATACTCCTGCATTGATCTCTGTCACTGAAGGCCGAGGCACTCATATTGTCTAGAGCCAGTTTTGGTTGGCTTATCAGCTGCAACCATTCCTGGATGGGGACTACCTTGCCACAGTAGTTCATCCACTTGTAACTTCTAGAGATGGGCATGACTCAGAAAAAAAATTTCATTTTCGTTTTCATTTTCGGCTAGGTCCGTTTCGTTTTGTTTCCGTTTTCGTGACCTAATTTCAAAATTTTTCGTTTTCGTTTCGTTACGTAATGAAAATGAAAAAATGAAAATGAAAACGAAAATTTTTTCGTTTCTCCCCATTTAGCTCCATTATGTGTTTTTTCAGTAACGAAAAACGAAAATTGGCTCGAAATTAGTCGTTTCGTTTCCGTTTTCGGTCCATTTTTGAACCGTTTTTCATTTTCGTTTCGTTACGTAACGAAAACGAAAAAACGAAAACGAAAACGAAAATACCGCTAAGTCGTGCCCATCTCTAGTAACTTCCTGTTTTAGTTACAGCAATGAATTCAACATAAAGCTGACTCTGAAGGTGATCGAGAGACTGTAATTGTTGCTTTATATGGCACCTGGAATATTGGAAGGAACAGCATCTGAAAACCATGTGACACCAGTTTTAAATGAATTGTGGTGACTGCAATTCAACTAGTCTGAGGTTAAAAGGCTAAGGAGAATGTCTAAAGCCCTCAACAGCTTGAGGAAGGATCTTTTCCCGTGTTATGTTTCTAGCCATTAAGATTTGCTAGGGGGTCTCTTCTGCGTCCCACCATTTTAGTATTATACAGTTATTTATTATAGTTGTACCCCATGTTTCCACTAGAAGACTGCACTCAAGGTAGATTACTGATGTTTAAAAGGATAAAAACAGTTAATAAAAATGTTTCTCAGTTTTAGCACTGCAGTAGTGGAAGGCCTTTCCCTTGAAGGACTGGCAGCAGCATTGTCTACATTTCAGTGTCAAGTTGAAACCTGACTGTTCACCAGAGCACTGAAGATTTAGTGGCTTTGTTGCCGGCCTATGGCTTGGTTGTCTTTTGTTTGGATTGTTAAATTGTTTTTAGTATCTCTGTCATTTTACAATGATTCCACCGTCCCTAATTTCCAATGGTAAAGGACAGATGGTATCTGCTTTAATAATAACTAATTAAATAAAGTAACTTCAGTCTTCTGGTCCATTTGATAATGTCTGGATGGTTTTGTAAATTGTCCATCAAGCTTTGGTTCCATCTTGGTATGCAGGCAGGCAAAATGATATTAACAAATAAATAAAGTGAAGGCTCAGCATCTGCACAGAGATCTTGCAGCACTCTCCATCTCTGGTTCTACAGGATATTTGTCAGAGCTCTAGAGACAAAGCCCAGGAGAGCTTTGGCTTAAACCTCTGGCAGGCCCCGGGCTTGGTAAATCCTTGAAGAAGCCAGGAGGAATACATTGCTCCAGCTAGCTAGGCTCCTTTCCCTCTCAGCCTCTGGCAGGCTACAAGAGTCGCAAGAATCAATAGCTGCCAGAAGAAGTGGGCGAAGCATAGATGCCACACATCTGGCTGCAGACACCACCACCCCCTTCAGCCACTGGAAAACCTTGACATGCCCAGGTGCTTTCTGAGAGGAAAGGACGCCTGGCCTTCTGGTGTTCCTCTGATTGCATGTTGATAACTGGTGTTTCAAAATATGATTTAATGAAATGAGATATCCCTTTATGGGAGGGGGTTAAGTTGCAACTCTGTTTCATAGTTACTGTACTTAGAAGACTTAGAAGACTAAGTTCAGTTTACACATGAACTGATGGATAGCTCAGTGGTTTAAGCATCTGGTTGCCAAGCCAGGGAGTTAGGAGTTGGATTCCCCACTGTGCTTCTCTGAAAGAGGCTGGATTCAGTGATCCATAGGGCCCCTTCCAGCTCTCTACAATTCCAAGGTGATGATAATAACATGCCTCAGTTCCAAGTAAATATGCATAAGACTGCTCTGCAAAGTATAAGTATAAGTTTGTAATAGTACCCCTCCTCACGTCATCAACTCCTTACTCTTAATGAACAACATTCATGTAAACATTCTATATAATTCCATTACTTAGAAGTCCCCCCCCACCTTTTTTTTCCTTCCAATTTTTGTATTCCTTTGTGTTTGCCTGTGCCTAAGCATGGGAGGAATCAAGCATGTGTGGGTGTACCTCATCTGATCCATATAATTAAAGCAAAATAGGCGAAGCACTGGGGGAAATTTTTAAAATGGAGCCAGCTGACATTCCCCTCAATCGAAGTATCTCTGATGTTTGCAAGTAGCTCAAGTTATTTTTCTCCCCACCTACACTGACTGCTTTAGTAAGCGTCCCAATAGAATACACTGAATGATTTCTTGAAAGAGAAATTTTTCAATGATATGTAATGCCTTCATCCTTGGGAACTGCTTTATTATCTCCCATGAAATTGTACTATTTGTGAATACACATTCAGAGTGTTAATTTGGATTCCCCCCCCCTTAGTGCAGCTGATTTCAAAAGCTCGTCAAAATAGCTTTTACAGTAATGAGTGGTGTAAAAATAGACTTTCAGGATCATTTATTTAAAATCAAGGGTGATGTTTAGAAAAATATCAAAACAAGACTGCCAGTCATAATTCATAGCTGCTAATCATGCCAAAACTACAACTCTCCCAGGTGTTCACATAACCATGAATCAATGTGCTTGTGTCCTTCCTGTGATCAGATTAATGATATGTGCAGGGGAAAGGTGGACCAGCCACAGACCAATGGCCACCACAGACCAATGCTTGAAATGAAAGTCTACTACAAAGACTGAAAGTATGATGATAAAATGTAGTCATAAAACAAAAAGTGTCCAATGAGCTGAAGCTCTTTCTCCATATCCATGATGGACCTAGTAATTCACATCGTTATTATTCACATCCACCCCTGAATAATAAAGATGACTGACCCTGATGAAGTAAATTAGAGAAAGTGGGTGATTTGTCATTCTGAACCCACAAATCCCTTTTACTCTCTAATCTGAACCTACTCAGTTTTGTACATGATTGCACAAGGCCTGGATTTAAAACTGCAGCAGCTACATGTGGGCTAAGGCCTCTGTTCAAGTTTGTCAATCTAGCATCATAACCAGTATTGGGGGAATGGATTCCTTCTCCTCCACTTTGCCTGCCTTCAGGACAGGAAAGGCTTCCAGGCAAACTGGTTAAAACAAAGATAAACAAAGGAAAATAGACAAACAGCAATACACGAAAGTGATTAAATGTTTCTATTTTAGCAATCTTCACATATTGCCTTTAAGAGGTTTTGCTGGGAGAGACTCTTTTGGGCTGGGCTGATTATAAATCAGTCCACATTAACCAAGTTTTCCCTCTCTGCCTTGGATTTTAAAGAAAGCTGTGCTCTCTGCTTAAGAGTCTTTTGTCTCAGTCTTTTCCAGTCAATATTCAGATGCTATTAGTATTCAGTTGTGCTGTGTCATTACAGTCATGACTGACTCTTCGTGACCCCATGTCCATGGAGTTTTCTTGGCAGGAATACTGGGGTGGCTTGCCAGTTCCTTCTCCAGGCGCCTACAGCACCTGGCATTCCCTGGTGGTCTCCCATCCAAGTACCAACCAGGGCTAACCCTGCTTAGCTTCCGAAATCAGGTGAGCTCGGATGTACTTAGGGCATCTAGGTAGCAGTATTCAGTTAGGTTTGTGTTAGTAATGTAGTACATTATGTATAGCCAGTAAGCAGACTATGGTTCAGCTAAGCCCTGTTTGGGTAACTAGTCATTTTTCTACAATATGCTGT
>JAHTLZ010000122.1:525141-547641 GCA_023846285.1 Phrynocephalus versicolor
GATGGATGGATGGATGGATGGATGCCTAGGTGCCCTAAACACATCTGATCTCGTCTGATTTTGGAAGCTAAGCAGGGTCTGCCCTGGTTAGTACTTGGATGGGTGACTACTGGGAAATACCAGGTGATGTAGGCGCCTGGAGTATGAACTTGCAAACCACTCCAGTATTCCTGCGAAGAAGTCCATGGACATGGAGTCACGAAGGGTCAGTCATGACTGTAGCAACACAACACACACACACACACACACACACACACACACACACACACACAGAGAGAGAGAGAGAGAGAGAGAGAGAGAGAGAGAGAGAGAGAGAGAGAGAGAGAGAGAGAGAGGGAGAGGGAGAGGGAGAGGGAGATAGATAGATAGTATAGTAGGGTCATCACAAAATAATTTAGTTGCTAAAACCATCCAGTTTGACTTGTTAGTAACACCATTGTTACATTTCTTGGAGGGTATGTAATGTGATGTGCCATAATGACATTTTGGCTTAAACTCCCTCTTATATGGAAACAAAAGTGAATTATAATAGAAATTGTTAGAAAAGATGGAATAATTCATTCAGTTATGCCTGAGGAAATGTCAATATTGACACTAGCAATGATCTTGCATGTACTTCATATATGTACTCAATGTTATTATGCATATGATATTATCTCTTCTACTTTTTTAAAAAAAGAACATGAAAGGTTGAAGACAATAATACTGAAAAAGGTCTTCTGTGCTTCAGATGGAAATTTAGATTTGAGCAGTATGATGACATTATAGAACACAAGTTGCTCTTTGATTAAAAAAATATGATGAGAAAGACAACTAGTCTGTGTGTATAATTAATGTGCCATTGTATGAAAACCATTTTTCAAAGGCAGATTTTGTTCCATGATAAAATATTGTACTTGATAGAAAGGATAAATGTTTTAGTATCTAATAAGCAAGAAATTCTACCCTTTTAAAACTGAAAATTACAAAAATGTGAAACTGTGGGGAAGTGTATGCATATTTACTGATGGCACAGATTCCATCTCTAACAAGATACTGGCCAATCAGACAGGGAGGCAGGATGATCGGCCAGCGCCAGGGAGAAGGCGTCAGGGAGAAGGAAAGATGGTGCATCAGAAGCTGCTTCCTCATTGGAGTTTTGCCCCGTGCAACCCAAAGGAAGGTAAGTCAGTGGTTGATTTCATTCCGGAGGGTGAGTCCCAGTTCTGAATTGCAGCTGTGCTGCCGTGTTTTGTTTCAGAAGTTCAGAACTGGACACCTTCCAATACAAAATGTCCATCTCTATTTCAGACCTAAACTCTACTGAGCATCTGTGGGACATCTTGAAATGGAAGATGGAGGTGTGCAAGGTCTCTAACATCTACCATCTCTGTGATGTCATCACGGAGGAGTGGAAGAGGACTCCACTGGCAACCTGTGAAGCTCTGGTGAACTCTTTTCCCAAGAGGGTTAAGGGCGTCCTGGAAAATAATGGTGGCTACAAAAAATATTGACACTTTGTGCGCAGTTTGGACTTTGTCACTTAGGGGTGTACTCACTTTTATTGCCAGCGGTTTAGACATTAATGGCTGTGTGTTGCTTTATTTTGAGGGGACAGCACATTTACACTGTTATACAAGCTGTATACTCATTGCTTTACATTGTAGCCAAATATCATTTCTTCATTGTTGTCCCATGAAAAGGTATGCTAAAATAGTTACGAAATGTGAGGGCATGTGCTCACTTCTGTGATACATTCTCTCCGAAGGGACTTCTGGGTCCTTTCGGAGAGAAAGGCGGTATAAAAATATAGTTTATTATTTATTATTATATGATTATTGGTCCAGTTCTGTTTGCCTATATGTGGGGGAAGAGAGTCATATTGTCTAATGGAGGTAGTTCTAGTGGTAAGCAGAGGCCTTTTCTATGTAAAGAATCAGACTGGAGATCACCTTTTCTACTTGTTTTGGGTGGAGGTTCAGGCAGAAGAAGGTGCTTCAGTGACCTCATGTCTTAAATTATAAGGGAGGTTGAACTGTGGTCTTTTCCCATATTTTTCAGGCTATAACTTCATCTATTCTCTTTAAACATGTTTATTTTTCCTCTTTGGAAAATACAATTATGCTCATATTTGAGATAAATAAATTTATCTGTGTTAGTCCAGAAAGTCAGGCTTCTCCATCCATTGTTTCCTTACAGACTTGTCCCCTTAAGAACTCTAAACAAGGGACAGAAATAGTGTTGAGTGCTTGACTTTTAAACTGCACTGGTAATGCTCATTAACCCCAAAACTATCCAGAAGACTAGAAGTTTCATTTTTATCCTTTGTCAGAAGCAATATGATACATTCACTTGTGTGTGTGTGTGTGTGTGTGTGTGTGTGTGTGTTTAAGAGAGAGAAAGGAACAACTGCTGTTATAATCTTCTAAATCAGTGGAGTCGTTGTACCAATGAAAGCTCCAGTGTGTGTGATCTTTAGTATCAAGGTCTGCTGAAATGGAAGCAAATATTCTTTGAATTACTGAGGTTCAGTTCTTCCAGACATATAAAACATCACCCTGAAGTGCAGCAGTTGTATTTCACCTATCAGAAAGGCCTTTTTCAAACTCATCTCCTGCTATAGTTCTCATCAGAGATGGCATCTTTTCCCCCTTTAAAGCTGTGAGAGAAATACAGGTCATTAGCTCCTTTCATGAGGGATGTGAGGTGTTTCTTTCCCTGAGAAAGACTAACACCTCATCAGCACAGAGTAGACATGGGCACGACTCGGCAAAATTTTTGTTTCCATTTCCGTTTTTCGTTTCCATTGCGTAACGGAAACAGTAATGATAATTAAGCCATCAGAACTCGAACTCGAACTGAAAAAAGAAAAATTTGGTCAGGTTTTTCATTTTCGTTTGTGGCATCGCGGCGATCGCGCAATGCGAAGCACAGAAAAAGTTTTAAAAAGTTTTTTTTAAAAAAACCCTGACTCCCGGCCAAAAAAACAGGTGAAAATATGCCTGCCTGAGGCTTTGCCACCTACCAGAGGGGTGGTTTCTGGGGGGTCCCTGGCTTCCCCCCCTCTTCTCCTGTCCTGGGCTGCTTGCACCAGGCTGGGGGGGTGGTCATCCTCGTCGTCTCGCCATGCCATGCGGTGGGGGGATCCAAAATGGCGACCACAAATTTTCTTTTGAAATTGTGGTCAAAAAACACACCAAATCATCACAGAAACATGTGAAATTTATTTATTTTAAATGCCTGAATTTTAATAGTAGCAACAGTGGATTTTTATAGCAATAAAACGTCGTATTGATTTTATTTTATTTTATTTTATTTTGGCCTGGGCATGGGATGGGACGATACAATTTTTTTGAACCATTCCACCAATGGCATCGCCAGGTTTTTGACTGACACGTCTGGATGTCTCGGAGGGCATAAAAAGCCGAGGCACCTTCCAGAAATCACAGTCGGGTGTATGGATGTGGTTGAGGGAGGAGGGCTGGCTGCTGGTGCTGGTGTGATCCGATCGAGATTGAGGAAGGAGGCTGGAGGCTTTAGGATTTAAGTTAGGGAGGCAGGGAGGGAATTGAATTTAGAAAATAATTTCTTTGATTCCCTGCAGCTTTGTCTGCTGAAGGGAATAGCAGTTTATTCTTTATTTCTTCTCTGGCAGTTTGTGAGGATTTTTTTCTGATATTGGATAAAGGGGGAGGTTTGACTGGGAGTGGGAGGTGTGGATTTATTTTAAAAATATATTATATATTACCATTTATTTTCTATTTTCCCAACTTCAATTTTCTTGCACACACACACATTTGGGGTGCAAGCCAAGAACAGAACCTCTATCCTAAGTGATATCCTAACTGCCCACTCGCCCTTCCGCCCGTGCCGCCACCCACCTGCGGCCTGCGCCACCGCCCGCCTGCTCGCCCGCTTGCGCCTCCCCCTGCCGCTGTCGCCGCCCGCCCATGGCCACCCGCCTCCACCGCCTGCCCGCACTTCCCCCCGCCCCCCGCCCCCCGCCCCACCCGCCGCCTAGGGCGCAAAAACACCTAGTGCCGTCCCTGATTGCGGGACGCCCCTATGCTCTGGGAAGTCAAATCACGCTAAATCGCGGTGGAACCGACAAACGACAAACGAAACGACAAAATGACAAATTTTTGAAAAACGACAAACGACAAACGACAAACGAAACGGACCCGTTCCGACAAACGAAAACTCGAAACGTCATTTTTTTCTGGTCGTGCCCACGTCTAGCACAGAGTAGCTTAGAAAAGGCTGCATGCTTGCCTTGATGTGTCCTAAAATGGAGTTCAGGTGGGTCAGGAGGAGGAGGAGGAGGAGGAGGAGGAGGAGGGCAAAAAGGAACAGAAGAGAAATCAATGTTCCTGCCCACTGAACAGCTGATTCTGGCAAGATTTTCAGGAGAAATATGACTATGGCTAGAATGCGATCATAGCAAAATTTATTTGTTGCAACTGACCTCACTGTATGTAGACCAATATGCTTTCAATGACAAGATAATTGCTTTAAAGGAGCAATGTGGCTACCAAGCAGGTGGTCATTCTCAAGAGATCACTTTTCATCTCCTCCCCAAACTACCCCTCAGCCCCTGTTCTCTCCAGTATGTGTGTGCCTTTGTGTACTGCAAAACCTTACTACTGGTTCTCTCTGCTTCAAAATGTATATGATGGACAGAACAGGAAAAGACTTTGTGACAACTGTTTTAAAGAGAAACTGTCTTTGCTTCATCAACATCACTGGTTTAAAATACTAGACTAGGGTCAGGTCAAATTCCCCTCCCGGCTGTGAAGCTGGTTTCAGTAAGCCAGTTGGACTCTCTATTTGGCCTACCTCATTGGGTTCTTATAAAGAGAAAGTGGTGACAAAGACAGTCATGTACACTACCTCATTTGATGGGAGAAAAGATGTGCGGTATAAATGGGGCAAATGCAAAATAAACAGAGATCTGTCTTTTTTTCCCTTCCTATACAGTAGAACTGAGACTTCACAGATGCTCACATTGTCCTTAGATTAAAGCCTTATTAAGGCATTCAGAAAAGGGTTAATCTAGACACAGAAGTAGAAAAGGCAGCTGGCAAAAGAATCTCACAGATCTGGACTAAAGATGGGCATGAATTAGAATAACTGTGATTCATTTTTATTTGTGATTCTCTGAGATCAATGAATGACAAAAATGAATTCATGATTTATTTCTGATGAATCAATGATTGATTAATGAATTTGTTTTTTTTAATTTAAAATCCTGTGAAATGGCCTCAAAGACACCTAAAGACACCACATTCACAGGGAGGCTTCTCATGCCTCTCGTTTACAAGGCCTTCAAGTTTAGTGAGGTTTGGGTTTTGGATGTATAAGTTATACATATGCATCCCTAAAGAGGACCACCAAGAAAATGGCCACAAGGCACCTAGAACAACCAAAAATACAGGAAAACTTCCCCTTACTCTCCTCTACAATCCCTTCAAGTTTGGTGAAGACTGGTTTTCATAAATCCAAGTTATAGACTCACCAAGTACACCCCCCCCAGCAAAGTACCCTTTAGTAGCGGGAAACCCATTCTTCACCAAACCTGGAGGAATTGTAGTGAAGAGTCATGGGAAGCTTCCCTGAAATATTGGTGTCTCTAAGTGCCTTGGGGGCCATTTAATAGTCCACCAAATTGACAAATCAAAAATCACTAAATATTAATCAATTCATATTCATTGGAGAAATTAGCAATTTTTGAATGAATTTTGCAATGTATATTTTGAATATTGCTCATATGTACAAATTACTGTTTTAGGTTCAATTCTGAGGCAGTTTTCCCATCCTTGTTTAAAAGTACCTAAGAATGGACTAGTTTTTTTTAATGATTTCCCATAAAGTTTGCAAATGTCTTTATACTCAGAATGGAAAGAGATTGGAAAGAATTAAATGTGTAAGAAATCAAATATGAAAGAACCATGCCCAGGGCTTAAGAGTGCCTCTATGAACCACTAAACATGGTCACTAATGAATTTAACTGGAGGCCAGTTTGCTATTCTGTATTCAACACCTATAGCCCCAGGACGTTGTCTGTGACATTGGTTTGGTTTCATGAACACAATGCAGCAGAGTTTTTTCTGACAATGTTTTTCAGGGTGGAAGCTCTGGGGACAATTGCTATATAACATCTTCCATTTGAAGTGCTCGGTAGCTCAGTAGTTTGGTATCTGGCTATGGAGCCAGAGGTTGGGAGTGCAATTGCTCACTATGCATCCTTGACAGGGGATGGACTTGATGGTCCATTGCAGGCATGTCCAAACTTCTGCCCTCCTGATGTTCTGGACCACTACTCCCAGAATTCTAAGCTTAGATAGCCAATGACAAAGGTCTTTGGGAGTTGTGGTCCAAAACATCTGAAGGGCCAAAGTTTGGATCCATAGGGTCCCTTGCACCTCTACAGTGCTGAGATGGTAGTGGTAATGATGATTTCACTTGAAGCAATAAGTAAGCTTGGAGATAAATTACAATACCTTTCTCTGGCAAGGATTTGACTTATTTTTTTAATGGCTGGACAAGAAAAGAACAAAAAGCCTAATGCTATAAAGAGGCCAGGATTTACTTACTTAACTGGTCTATGGACACAGAATGTTGGTGACTCAGCTACCAATACTGGATGTACACCCTTTCTGTGACGCAGGGAATGTAATGACAACCCAAACAGCTGTAGCAGTTCAGCCATGGTGATGTGACAGGTAAAAAGCTGGTAGAAAGAAGAGACTGTATCTGGGAAGAAGGGAAGTAGGGTGTGTGAACTCTCATTGTGCCAAGTTTTGGTTACTTGTGCTTACTTATTCATAGTGTTCATAGTGTTGCCAGATAGATCGCCAGCATCTTATGCCTTATCAGTGTCAAAACCTCTGACCCAGGGATGGGTCTCTGTGATGTCAAAGGGCAAAATCATGTTTGTACAACTTTGCACACCATAAACTGGATGAACAGTGGAAACATTTAATTTAGCATAGTTAAACGCTTTATGATATGAGGATCTGAAGGGGGGTCCCTTTCACTCTGGAAAAGCATTTGGAAGCCTTGGCACAGGGTCAGGGAGCTTTTAATAGTTTTTAAAAAATCATCACCAGGTTGCTACTGTTGGTATCAGGACCTCAAAGGAGGGGGATAGGAAGCTTTTACTTACTTTACTTACTTTAAATTAAATCTTTCCATCATCATGTCAAGTTCTGGCAACATACCTAAAGAGGAGGGGCCTTAGCCATTGCACATTGAACCAGTGAGCAAGCCCTGGTTCCAGCTGGGAATTGTGGGGGGGGGGGGGAGAGAAGGGGAGCACAAAAATCTGATGGTTTCCTGCACCATTCACCTTGTCATTTGTGTCATGTCCTGCCGACCTGGGGAACTGAAGAAATTTTCTGAAAATTTAGACAGCACCTAAGGGCCCGGTAAATGTCACCTGGGAATAACATGTCAGTGGGTAGAGAATCTGGAAGTCATCCATATATAACCAATGATAACTGTAATTTTTGAAGCCATTTCACTGCTGGTTCTGGCCCGCCACCCCATGCCACCCTAGCTCTATCTCTACAGGAAGAAATAACCTTACATGCCCAGGGACCTCATCCCCGGAATGCATTTCTACTTCTTGTATTCTCTGGATGTAGAATAGTAAGCAGGTAGCATGGCCACTGGAATAAGTTTATTTATTTATTTATTTATTTATTTATTTATTTATTTATTTATTTATTTTTACACTTATATACTGCACCATTTTCCCAAGGGGAACTGGAGGAAAAGTCCATCACAGGTTACAAACCATGATGGAGATGTGTAATCTCCAGGCTTAAAACCAGGGTACTTCAAGGGCCAGATGCAGGGGAGTGGTATCAGGAGACATATATGTAGTCTCATGCACTCCCAAATGCATCTGGTCGGGCCACTGTGAGATACAGGAAGCTGGACTAGATGGGCCTTTGGCCTGATCCAGCATGGCTCTTCTTATGTTCTTATATGTTCTGGGCGGTTCACACAAAGCACAGAAAATCCATAAAATTGTAAAAGTGTTCCCTTTCAGTAAATTATATTCAGATGGCCAACTTCCTCCCCCTTCTCCCTTCTTACTTTTTGAATCTCTATTTGCTGTTGAGTGAAGAGGAAGGCAGCAGGAGGGAAGCCAAGGGAAAGGGGAGTGAAAGCTCCAGACACTTTAATGAAGTGTTACGTCATGTGACGGAGCACAGAGACAATTGGCAAAGATGGCCCCCTCATCTTCAGCAAAGGGACACCGAGAGCTTTCAGAGCTGCTTGCTGTGTTCACGCTTGAGAAGAGCTATTGATGTGTGCAATAAGCTGCCACCTGTAGTTCAGGACGTGCCTCTTTCCCGCGGCAGTTCTTAATATAACAGGTGATGCTCTAGAGACAAGCAGGGCAGAACTCAGGCTGTGGCTGCTGCTGTTGTTTCAAACAAAAATCAGGTCCCAGGACAGGGCTGGGGAGAGGTGTTCTCATGATGTGGACATGCACACACACCCTGCCTGTCTTCCTGTCCAATAAGAAAAGTCATCCAAAGCCTGCTCGGATCCATCTGAGTGTCGGCAGTGGGCCAGCCCTCATGCATAATTCATGCAATCAAAAGTTTACAACTGTGCAAAATTGCGCCCCCCCCCACACATCCGGTAGATCAGCCTCCCCGTAAATGGGAAGAAGTGGCAGCGGTATGGCTCACTCGGTGACCGTAAACTCAAGTGCTAATGAAGCTGCCTGAACTGCACCACAGAGAGTTGCTTCATCAGACACCGTTTTTAATTTTGACCATCTGACAGGTGGCCAAGAGTGTTTTGGGAGGAAAGGGGATGAGGAAGAGTCACATCACTGTAGAGAGAACTGTAGAGCTGAGTCAAAGAAACAAAGAGAGTCCCATCAGTTTATCCTGAGGGCTGAACTATGCCATGTTCTTTTAAAAAGAATCATCTTGGGAAGATCACAGTAGGACTTGAAATATCCACCGGTAGAGGCATTCTAACAAAGAAAAGCCAGGCACACTTGTTCCTATTTTAGAGTTATTTACTTTACCTTGTTCACTTTTGTTTTCACCCATCTATAGCCTTCTTTTTGTGGTTGTTTTTAAATAGGTTTCTGATTTTGGATTGGGTTGAGTGCATTGCTGTAACTAACCTACACCAGAGAGGAGGCATCCATTTTTCCGTTCATTAAAACCCAAACCACATTCAGCATGTCAAGACGTTGGCTTGAAATTCTGAATTTTCTCAAGTGAGAGAGGGCAGTCCTTCAGCAAGATTTACTCAAGAGAAGCAGCTGAGGATGGAAGGGGGGTGCCCCTTCCCTCTGCAGCCTCTTATACACAAAATTTTTGCTCACTTGTTGGACTGTAGTGGGAGGGAGAATCAGCCAAAGCCATATCTTCTTCAGAGTTTAAAAGTAATTATTTACAAGAAACAGTTACTTTTCCAATAACCAGAGTGTGACAAAGTTGCATTTCAAAAGTATTTAATAAATAGGAAGAAAGTTGCTTTATTTGTGAATATTTTAATGTTTACAAGTTAGCGTCAGAAATTTGTTTTTAAGAGTATTCCAATGATGCGTTGACAGGAATTTGTTGAGCTTTATGACATGAAGAATATATTAAGGCATTTCTTTATTTCTTTATTTGATTTCTGTCTCATCCCATTGGCCACACAGCCACTTGGAGGGGGTAGTATTATTTTACATTTATCATTCCTGTATTTTCAATGTGAAACCAAGAATGAAATAAGAAGTATCTCTCCACATTTGTCTGTCACGCAAACAAAGAATTAAAAAGAAACAATGTACAGGAGCAATGGTAACAGTGATGGCATGAACGCTTCAAAATGATGTGAAACGCAATAAATCAATAGTCTGGCCTCTCCTTTCCAAGGAAGCCTGTCCGGCAGTGGAATATGCTGCCACAAAGGGTGGTGGAGTTTCCTTCCTTTGAGGTTTTTAAGCAGAGGCTGGATGGCCAGCTGTCAGAAATATTGCGATGGGGTTCCTGCATGGCAGGGGGTTGGACTAGATGGTCTCTTCCAACTCTATGATTCTATGATTCTATGCATCCAGTTTTCTAGTCTGAACAAGACTAGAGTTTCACTTTCTTTAATATTTGGGGCCCTTCAACAGCAACATTTCCCAAGTACATTAATGTCTTAGAATTGGATAGTGATATCAACGTCATCATCTTAGAATGGCAAAGCTGGAGAGGACCTTTTGAGTCACCGAATCCTGCCCCTGTCGAGGAGGCACAGTGGGGAACAGAACTCCCAGCCTCTGACTCTACAGCCAGAGGCCTCAACCACTGAGCTATCCAGCAGTTCTCGTTCTCTCGCACACCTCCAGCTGCTTTGAAGTTTTTTGCCTTCCTTCCCTTCACAGTGTGAAGTTTTACAGTGTTATATATTCAGACATAGATGTATTTATTATTTATTTGTTTGTTTGTTTCATTTCTATACCGCCTATCTTCCAATAGGAACTCTGGGTGGTTTACAGCGAAATTAAAATCAACAATAAATAACAGGACAACAATACTAGCAGAAAAAGAGGGGAAAACCAAGAGGCATCACGGGCAAAGAGAAAAAAAAATCCAGTTGAGCGGAGTAGTTTTTTTTATTCTCAGGTAGGTTGGAATAAGAAGCCAATGTGACAAGCATAGTAGCTTTTAGTCAGGCATTTCCCCTTTGCTGTAGGAAAAAAAAAACACCCTTCTTAATAACAAAGACACATACACACCAGCTTAGAAATCTCAAAAGTACCCTCAATTACTTTGAGGTTTTCACCTGTCTTTATTTCTCAAGGAAAAGACTTTTGCTCCTTTTTTTATATACTTTAGATCTATTGCAAATCACTTTCTGCGGGTCAAACCTATAGGTGAACAAACTGACAAACGGCAAGTATACCATCATGTGTCTGCACCTGTTAATGAGGGAAATTGTATTTGCAAAGTACAAATGCAGAATACGAGGGCGGGCAGAGAACAACTATGCACGAGGATGTCACTTGGACATGCTCTTCTACTTAAAATGCAAGAGTGTGAACAAATGTTCATGCCAATGCATGTTATGAGGCTTCAAAATTATCTTTAAATATAACAGGCAACAGGCTATTTCCATACTGTTTGTTTTTCCTACTAAAGCAGGATTAATTGTTTTGAAACTGCTTGAAACAAAAGGTCTAATATGGATAGATATTAACACTGACTATATATAGTATGGTTGTAGCTGGATGGATATCTTTGTGAATTAGATATTGGATTGTGGAATGAAAGGTTGGGAGTTCAGCTCTTCACTGGGCCTCTATGAATAGAGCCACCCTCTCTGGCGTTGGCCAAATAGCCCAGTTCCCAGATGCCCCCAGAAGAAGGAATGATAAACCACTTTTGAGTACATTTTACCTAGAAAACCCTGAAAAGGATAGACATAAGCCAGAATTGACTTGGTGGCACTCAACTATTATTATAAATGTTTGTAGGAGATGAACATAGAAATCATTTGGGTAAAATTTCGTTGTGGCTACAGTTAGCATGGATTCTTAGTGTGGTGTAGTGAATAGGACTAGGACTCAGGAGAATGGGGTTCAAATCCCTGCCTGGCCATGAAAAAAATCACAGGAGGAGGAGAATTGGTAAAACCATTCCTTAAATATCTCACGTATCTTGATAACCCTATTAGGGTTGCTATAAGGTGGTTCTGACTTGATGGCACAATGACCTTCTATGCCTTCGGTGTTCTGGAATCCAAATGTTGATGGTGATTCATATAGAAGAAATGCACACATGTCATATGGGTATATATCACTGTTTAAGAAAACTGAGGGCAAAAACATGCACACCTTCGTCAAAAAAGGGCAGAGGATGAATTGATTGCTTTTGAAAACAAAGTTAAAATCTTGCTCGAAACTGCGGAGATTAAATCCAGAACATTTATTTTAAATACTATACAGTTTATGATTAAGCTATAATTACATTCTCTCAGTTGCTTATATCTCACTATATGCATATGTATACAGAAGTGCATACCAAAGGTTTCCTCCAAGGAATCATTTTGTCTACTGAAAGGATAGCAAGCATATTATTGTACAAAATATTATTAACAGTTAGTTAGCTGTTGCATAAGAATTAGTATGTAATCACAGTCATTCATGTGAATATAGTTCAGTGCAGCCTCAGAGAGGAAAACATTGCTTACAGCAGGTTTTACAAATTGACATTTCATATAACTTGATACTGGTGTGGTTGTGTGTGTGTGTGTGTGCGCACGCAGGCATGGGCATGGGCACGGGCACACATTTATGTATCTGTTTAAATGTATAGGTGTAATTTGGAAGTCATTCTCTCTGCTGTGTCAAACCATATATTTCCATTTTCATAAGCTGTCCCCGCAAGTATGTCCTTACAATTTATCCTACTCTTTGGCATGATATATATTTCAGTGAAATCTCATATTGTTAGGCTATCGCCTGAGGCTGTGAATTTGAGCAAATCAAATCCCAAATGTCAAGAAAATAACCCGCAGAGAAAGCCTTTATTTTATAACTATTACCTTCAGGTTCTTCACTCCAGAAGCATCAACCAAAAGTGAGTTACAAGGACATGAAATTAGGGCTATTACTTCAGCTGCTAGCCAAGGAGTTATGAAGTGAAAGCCTAGTTATGATGTTTACTGTGCAGTAACACTTGTGACAACAATCATATGTAACCCAGAGTCTCTTTTGTTCATCGGAATGTTTTGTGAAAAGCGAAGACCTGAAACTGTGATAGTTCCAGGAAAGGTTGTGCAAGGTGATACAAATCTGGCATTTACATTTCTTAGTGTGTGGATATGTATGTGTTTGATGTCTTCAGAAAGAGTTGAAATTGTTTATCTACTCCAGAAGTATTGATGACCATACTCCATGTTAGCTATGCTTGACCTCAGTGGTGCCAACAAGTATTCAGTCAAAATTTGATTAGCTACATAGTGCTGCCATTTCATCCCATACACAACTTCTACACATCTTACTAGATGTCACATTCATTGGTTCCTTAGATTTGAATGTATGTTCCTAAAAGTAGGAGCCAGGGACAAGGCAGAAATTCTCTTGGTATACCACCCTCCCCAAGGCACAACAGCTTCTCTACCTCAGCTAACTGAACTGATTACAGGGGTGGTATTGGAATCCTCCCGGTTCATTATGCTGGGGAAGCTTAATATCCACGCCGAGGCAGCTCTGTCCGGGGTATTTGAAGACTTCATGACCTCTAAGACAACCATGGGTCTATTTCAAAAGGTGTCTGCCTCTACTCATTCTGCAGGCTACACCTTAGACCTGGTCTTCTGCCCCAGTATGAATCTTGGGAATCTTGGGGTAAAGTAACTTTCTGTAGTCCCATTGTCATGGACAGACCATTATCTGGTGCGCTTTACGTACACTAGAACTCAGAACCTGGGAAGGGGTGGAAAGTCAGAGAAAAGCATTTTGTCCAAGAAGGTTGAGGGATCCAGATGATTTTGTAGCTGCCCTGGGAGAGTTTCGCACCTCTTTGATGGATGATTTCATTGAATCCTTAGTTCATCTCTGGAATAGGGAAATGAGGAAAACCATGCACCAAATCGTCCCTAAATGTCTCCTTCCTCAAAGTACAGCTGAACTGTCTGCTTGGTTTACTGAGGAGCTGGCAAAATTGAAAAGGGTGGTCCATAGAGCTGAAAGGCATTTGCGGAAAACCCAGAATGAAGCAGACAAAGAAACAGCGAAAGGCCATTGGAAAGCTCATTCTAAGACAGTGGAAGCAGCAATAAAATCATTTTTTTTCTATCGCCATTGCTTTGGCACGGAATCGGCTAGCAGAGCTTTTCCGAATTGTCAAAATTCTGTTACATGCTAACCCACAGGTAGATAATACAGACTATTCTGTAACTCGCTGCTAAGAATTTGCAAAACACTTTACAGCTAAAATTGTACAGATCCGGGTTGACCTGGATGCTGCTATTGATCCGGAGCCTATAAATAAAACTGTCCCCCTTGCTTGCCCTGTATTAATGGATGTCTTTCAGCTCCTACAGCCTAAGAATGTGGTCAGGACTCATGGGGAGATGAGGGCCACCACATGTCTGTTGGACCCTTGCCCTTCCTGGCTCATAAAAGCTGCCAAAGAGGGTCCTGCAGACCGGTTAGGAAGAGTAGTGAATACCTCCTTGCAACAGGGCGGGATTCTGGCATGCTTGAAGGAGGCAATAGTAAAACCACTGTTTAAAAAGCCTTCTTTAGATCTAGCAATACTTACTGAACAATTACCAACCAGTATCTAACATCCCATTCTTGGGCAAAGAACTAGAGCGGGTTGTGGTGTCGCAGCTCAAGAGGTTTCTGGATGAAATAAACTATCTGGATCCAACTCAATCTGGCTTTAGGCCTAGTTATGGGACTGAGACAGCATTGGTTGCTTTGGTAGATGACCTATGCAGGAGAATGGATAGGGGATCAGTTTCCCTTTTGGTCTTACTAGACCTCTCAGCTGCTTTTGACACTATCAACCATGGCATCCTCCTGACCTGTCTCTCTGAAATGGGACTTGGGGGCACTCTCTTACTGTGGCTTCAGTCCCTTCATGTAGGAGAGAATGCAGAAAATGGTGTTAGTGGACTCATTTTCAACACCACGGCCACTGACCTGTGGGGTACCTCAGAGTTCTGTTCTGTCTCCTATGTTATTTAACATTTATATAAAACCAATGGGGGAAAATATTCAGAGTTTTGGGGTGAAGTGTCACCAGTATGCCAATGACACTCAAGCCTACCTCTTGTCACCTTTGGATTCCCAAGAAGCTATTTCAACTTTAGGTCAGTGCTTAGTTTCAGTAATGAACTAGGTGAGGAAGAACAAACTGAAACTAAACCCTGACAAGACAGGTGCTTCTGGTCAGTCAGAAAGAAGATCAAGGGATAGGGATGCAACCTGCACTGGATGGGATCACCACCCCAATTGAAAAAAGAGGTACATAGCTTGGGGGTGCTCCTGGATTCATCCTTGAGCTTAGATGCCCAGGTCACAGCTATGGCCAGGAGTACATTTGAAAATTAAAACTACTATGGCAGTGATGCCCGTTTCTTGAGAAACCTGCTCTGGCCCCTGTGACACTCTATATGGGGCTACCAATGGAAAGTCCAGAATGCAGTGCTGACTGGGTTAGGTTACAGAGATCCCATTGCTCCCCTACTAACGTAGCTCCACTGGGTACCAATCAGCTATCAGGCACAATTCAAGGTGCTGACCTTAACCTACAAAGCACAAAATGACCTGAGTCCAAGCTACCACAAAGATCAAATATTGCAGTATGAATTGGCTCGGATGCTAAGGTCATCAGGAGAGGCCTTTCTCTCTCTATCCTGCCAATTTCACAGGTGTGTTTCATAAGAACACATGAAAGGGCCTTATCTGTTGCTGCTCCCAGACTTTGGAACTCGCTCTCCTGCTGGATGCCAGGACTGCCCCATCTCAGCTGTCTTTCCAAAAGTAGGCAAAAACCTTCCTCTTCAGGCAAGCTTTCCCTGAATGAGGAGGAACTACCTACTATGTGACTTTTATATGAGTTACATGCATTATTACATTGACTGATTTAATACGAACACCAGTGTTTTCCATGCAAGTTTCCACCCCTCATAATGGATTTTTTTTCCTTTTGCTTGCTCTTTGTAGCTTTAATTAGAAGATGCCTCTTCTAATTCCCTGTTCTTAACTTGAATACTGTCTGTCTTAAATGTTCTGGGTTGTATATTGCCCCTCATTATTGTAAGCCACCTTGGGTCCTTTTCCAAGAAGAAAGGTGGGGTAAAAATATTCAAAATAAATAAAAAAAACTTCTGTTGGGTTGTCCAACAGACAAGTGGAAGGGGGAAATGAGTTAATATAATATAGCAGGAGAAGAGTTTCATGCTGAAGCATGTTAAATAGCAACATTCAGTGGAAATAATAATTATCTGCTGTCAATTACAACTTAAGGGCTAATCATCATCATCATCATCATCATCATCATCATCATCATCATCATCATCATCATCATCATCATCATCATCATCATCATCATCATCTTTATTTTTATGCTGCCTTTCTCCCCAAAGGGACCAAAGGCGGCTTACAACAAAAAGATTCAGCATAAACAATATTAAAATATTGTTAAATATTGAGAATTAAAAACAAATTGCACAATTTTTGATCAACATTTATGTTCCCATTGAAATCTGGAATGGAAAAATATTTGGTACTGCTTCAGTTTATCTGTGAAGGGATGTTCTTTTATAACTGGAACAAGAGAACAGCATTCTTTTTTCCACCAAAGTGCTGAGAGGCCCGGTCCCCATTCTATATGTTATTACTAACCATGGGAATATTGTTCATGGAAGGGCAGCACATTTGGTGCTGTGCTTTAAATGTGCAAGAATGTTAAAAAGATGCGAACACCTTGCCCATAGTGTAAAAAACAGATTTTTGCCTGAGACAAAGGATCGGAGAATGTCTCCCTCGGTTCCATGTATAGCACCTTCTCTCTGGTGTGCTATCGCTGGCACCCTTAGTGTGATTTTGAAACAGATTATCAGTGGTCTCTGCAAGATAGCTATGGAATTTTTCCATGTATAAGACTATATATTTCTCAAAAATTGTTAGACTAAAATTAAGGGTCGTCTTATACACAGAAGTAAGATGAGGAGCGAACTGTATGGTTGCGAAACTGTCCATACTTTGTCTCTGCAAACAGTTGTCATATACATGGGAGTGTCTTATGCACAAAAAATATGAAGCTCATTTATTAAACACAATCCTTTTGTTCCACACCTTTAGCCTTTTCCTCTTCTTTATATTACATCTATTGGATATTTCCAGTTCCTCCCCTCCTCCCCCACCCTCCATGTGGAGCTAATGAAACTTACTTACACAATAGAAAATAATTGGTTCTTCCATACCTTCTGAGGGCCAGCACATCAACAGGGTGGAGAATTGTCATTCCCTTGAAGAGAAGAAAAAGCAAAAGATGTTCATGACAGCTGAGAACTGCCATTGCTTCTCTCAAAATATTTGCCATCTGAGATGTTTATCCTACAGTAGGGCTGGCTCTGTTTGCTGCAGGTTATCCTGTGCAGAGTAGTACGTTTCAAAATAAATTGCTTCATTTACCCATTCATCCGTATGAATTCTCTCTGCAGTATATTATACACCAAGGGAAGCTAAAAACAGAACTAATTTGTGTTTCTATTGCAATTAATGACTATATTTAAAAAATGACAGATATCTAATGAATAATAGGGTAAAGGGAATGCTAAAATGGAGAAGTTCAACAGAAAGGTTAGCAATTAAAAGCTTATCTGTGCTCATGGCTTATTATTTAATGCTACACTTTTAATCATGCAAGCCAAACCCTCTCATAATATAAAGCAACTCAAGACATTTAAATTATTTTGGAAAGTTGTAACAATAGGACAGATTTAATTAGCAATCATTAGTGGAATGCATGACAATGTCTTGTTTACACACATATTATTGTTTAAGTCAATGTCAGAAAAACAATTACATGCTCTAATACTTGGGAATTTTTTGCATTATGTATGGAAATAATAGATATTTAGCAAACAATCTGCCACTCAAACCCCACTATCCATAGTGTAACAATAATTGGAAAACTAAATAGTTATAATATATGGGAAACCAGCCCTGTTCGTAAGGGAATTCAGACTTGTTCCTTGTTCCTTGTGCTTCTTCTGGCAAAGCTGCTGCCACTTCTCCTGTCGCAAGGCTCCCTAGAGAGAATTTGGCTGATGCTAAATTTGAGCCTGACCTGAAAAGCCCCATGCTGTGAGATCTTGCCACTTCTTCAATTAAGAATGATTCTGTTTGGAAGTAACCAATCACAATAGAGTGCATGATGGCAACTGGCTAAGCTCCCGGGTGTTTCCAAATATTGGTCCTATCTATTTCTCTGCTATGGAGCAAATGGCACACAATTCAATGTAATTCCTAGAAATATTGGAAGCACATAAAAAACCCTCTGTAACTGGGACTGCATCACAATGCCAGAAAACCCAGGTTTTGACTTTTCTGTTGCATTCTCCATGGATTATGAGAGAAATGCTTTCAAGGACACAAAAGACAAATAGGCTCGTATGCGACATTTAGGTTTCAGACTGCAAATTGCTTTGTGTGTAACAAGGGAAGGCGATTGTCACCAAAACACAACTGTCAATTCCAACTCGGCCAGCCCCAATGAAGCAATGAGGTTTATGTGTTAACTCTCCTTAAAGCAATTGATTCAGTGGGTCTCCTGTAGTGGACACTGGCAGTTGGAGTTAGTCCTGTGTCTGCTGTTAACATGTATATACTTTTTGATATGTATGTGAATGCCTCTTTGGAGTGGCTCAGTAGAGTGGCTCAGTGCAGCCTGGCTTCAGGTGTGGATGCTCCCTGGCTTCAGGTGTGGATGCATTTGCCCAGAAGCCTGGGAGATCAGGAGTCACCAGCTGCAGCCAGCTCCACCTCCCCACCCATGCCTCTCCCTCTCCCCATTCCTTTCCTTTCTCCCTCCCACCCCTTTGCAGCATTGTTGTCTCAATTTGCTGCGCAGAGCAGACGCATCCTGGGCTCCTGCTCTCCTCCTCCCGGAGCTAAACATTGGTCCTGATGCCTCTGGTTCTTCTTCCAGCTTGGCTGCCTTGTCTTGCCACCGGGGACACCAGTTACTTTGCCTTGTCCTTGTATTCCCCACCACCCCCACCCCCACCCCCAACCTCCAGGAAAGCTGTGCAAGTTTTATCCCTTCCTTCCTGTTGGCTTCAGCTTTAATCCTGCTCTTGGTCTTGAGGAAGAATAACCTGGGTTGGAGCAGCTAGCAAAAGGAGGGAAGCTTTCCCCCCTGCCCCAACCCAGCAAAGAAGGGGGAAAGCTCCCCCTCCTTTGCTGGGTTGGGGCTAAATTCCCTCAATCAACCAGCAGCGGAAGACTGCTCCACAGCTTTTGGCTACCAGTTGATTGAGGGTGTTTGGGACAGCCTTCCCATCCAGAACAGATTAATTGGTTTTCAACACATTCCTATGGGAAACCGTGCCTCTTAAGATGAATTATTGTAACACTTGACTTGCCCAACTATTTAGTAAGTTGAGACAATTTTCCTCATAGGCAGAAATCATATTACACCTAGTATAACCAAGACCTGGTGGCCTTGGTCACCTTGAGGTTGTTGAACCAGATGGTCTTGCTAAGTTATAGTATGCAAATGCTTCCAAGGAGTTATCTGATTGTACCATAACTATGCAACTAACCATACAACTAGGTGTGCAATTGGTTGCATACCTAGAAGTGCAACTGATTGCACAATTAATTGTGTACCTACATCTGCAGAACTGTAACCAAGTCCTGCCAGTTGACTGAAGGTGTTTGGGACAGCCTTCCCATCCGGAACAGATTAATTGGTTTTCAACACATTCCTATGGGAAACTGTGCCTCTTAAGATGAATTTTTCATAAAATGAATGGATCCCTGGAACCAAAGAAATTCATTTTGGGAGGCACAACTATATAGATAGAAGCAAAATGTACTGGCAGTTAACTGTGAGAGGTCAGGATCCTCCACCATGAATGAGGACAGCAGATTAGTTAAGAGACTATGAGAGCTAATATCTTGTCCATTACTGTGTGAACTATACAATTATTTTATGATGATATTTTGTATCAATCTGATACCTGCAATTGAACAGACAGATAGAATTAATCCAGGCCATTCAGTTCACTCTAAATATATCTCATCTCAGCATTCTTTAGGATAGAATCATGACAGATTAAGAGGTATCAGAGTGTTAAAACTATCTGGTGTAGGTAGCATCTTAGCCACTCAGTTGCCAAAGAGAAATAATCCAAATTTTGAAGACTGTACTCTATCTCACACATTTACGCACCAGATATGATTATCCATTTATAAAATGATGGGGACCTAACGATCTAGAAGCATTAGCTTGTGAGATTGAGTGCCAAAGGCATGACACTAAATTATGTATATCAGTATTTGCTTATGACATTCAGATGTGATTAAAAGCATCAAAGGATGGTTTGATCTTTGCTTGCCTGCTGGAGTTTTACTTATGAAATCTATCCTTTCCCTGACCCTACATGAAAAACAACAATCAGCCAGAGTACTTTAAAAACACTGTGTCCCAGGTGGTATAATAGTCAACACCACAGATAAACTCTTTACAGATTAAATAGCAAGTAAGCAAGCCTCCAGGATTTCTTAAGAGACCTTCTAATAGCACACTGAAGGTGCACACAAGAATCAGATTTATACACAAATACTTGAGAGATCAATTCTTTAAGAGAGTATAGGTATTGGTTTTCAGGTTTAAAGTTCCTGCAGGAGTCATTATCCATAGGAGATTAAATCTGTAAATTCAAGCAGGCAGACTCAATGGGCAGTGGTTCAAACAGCAGAATAAAATGATTAATGACAGCCAAAGGTTTGGTAATAAGGGCAGCAGCTTGTAGTCCAATGCAGTATAACTTTCTTTTTCAGGTGGACTTTCATTTTAAAGCAAGTCCAGTGCATTTTCTTGAGGAATGTAGTTATAATAAGGATTTAGGAACGATGATAATCTCAGAGTTTTGCTGTCCCTGGCATTGTCCATACAAAGATGTAATTAGTGAGACCTGCATCTGTTGCTCTTGTTTGCCTGTAAAAGACATCCACTAGCTCTCACTGAAATTTCCTAACACTCATTGAATTATTCATGCCCCACAGTCCTTGGACAACTTTATTCTTGGAGTAATATATTTAAGGGCTTTACAGAGGGACAATAATATGGGATTTTCTTTCTTTCTTTCTTTCTAGAGCTTCCTTGATTCACTTGGGCTGATACTTCACATCCATCTCATCGCTGTTCGTGGTCCCGCTGGGGACCGGTATGAAGAAATCTAACCACACATCCATTGCAGGATGAAGGGAGTTCATCCCAACCACACCCCCTGAACTGTGATCTAAACAGGATGAGAGATTCCCCTCCCTGGCCTCAGGAATCTCCTCATCTCACTTCTCGTTCCGATACGAGTGCCCGTGAGGTAAGGCTTGTCACTGAACATGCCATTCTCCATCTAGTGGCAGGAGTGTGAAGTGCCATTCACCAGTACATTCCCTATGGAGTCAGCAACGCAGTGCATAGAGATTAAAAGACAAATGCCTCAAACTTATCTCCGTAATGCATTGAAGGCAAGGCTTTGGAGAATCGAAATATCGAAAAATGGAAGGTTGGGTAAAAAAATTGGAGAACAAAGGCATGAAATTTCATATTTCATCATGGAACAAGGATGTGTAGAAACAGTCATGCCAGTATCATCAATCATGCCCGTGCGTACATGGGAACAAGGTGAGAACCAGAAGAAGACCACGTGACCACAAGCGACATCAACACACAACGAACTTCCTCCTGGGACGAGAGTGGACGTGAAGTAAAGACATTGGTTCTACTTCTCAGACCCACTTAGTTTTTCCCAGTCACATGATGCACAGTCAAGATATATTTTCATGGTCAGCAGTGTAACTGTGGTGAATTTTCCACTCCCTGGGAGGGTTGTGTTATTTTGGACCTCTGTTGCACCACTGCATTCCTTGCCAGAATTGCCAGCATGTACAACCTTACCTGCTTCTTTTCAGAACTGAAGCCATGAAAGTGGCTGCCATTGTTGCAACATGCATATTATTATCAAATTACCACACAACAGAAAAGATAACTACACTGGATTTTGTATGACAAATCACTAGTCCAGACCTGCATAATGTGTCGACTGTGTGCTACCAGTAGCCCACAAAGGATTAAAAAGTAGCCCGCCAGGGGATTTCCATAATCAGGCCTGTGGAACTTCATAATTGGCCTACCTGCATTTGGCCCTCCCACCACCATTCTCCATCCCTTCCCTTTTCTCATCTGTAATGTGTTTTGTGCTTGATTTTATCTGCCTTCTGATCTCCCTGTCTATTGATCTGCCAACACTTCACAAATGGTTGTACTTTTCTGAACCCTGGGTGGCTAGGACTGTTTCTTCTTAACCCCCATCCTATTTAAAGGGTTAGTGCAGTGGTTCTTAACCTAGGGGTCAAACAAGCAGGATTTCTCTCTCTCTCTCTCTCTCTCTCTCTCTCTCTCTCTCTCTCTTTTTCCCCTGGTCTGCCTGTGCAAGATCAGTTGCAAGTGGCAGTGGCAAAAGAGCTGAAGATGGCTGAGTCCCTGGAGGTGGTGGTGGTGCTGGTCTTGCCCCTTCTGTCCTCCCCTCCCCCTCCCTCTTTGACTTAGGCAGGGAGGCAGCAGGACCCAATCCTTATTCCGGGTTTGGATTAAGTTGTCTGGAAGGCAGCAAAGTTCCTGAGTGTCCTTCCAGTGGGAGAGGATATTTCCACCACTGCCTCTGCTGCCAGACTCTCTCTCTCTCTTCTCCTGTCATTGAACTTTAGCTCCTTGTTTTGAGAGTTAACTTGAGAAAGCTGTAGATGAGGAAGGAACG
>JAHTLZ010000122.1:549920-565782 GCA_023846285.1 Phrynocephalus versicolor
AAAGAAAGAAAGAAAGAAAGAAAGAAAGAAAGAAAGAAAGAAAGAAAAAGAAAGAGGGAGGGAGGGAGGGAGGGAGGGAGGGAGGGAGGAAGAAACAAAAAAAGCCCTTATTTTTAACCTACGTAGTAGCCTCAGGCACTTTGGGCCGGAAAAAGTAGACCTCGGCTTGTTCAAAGTTGGGCAGCCCTGCACTAGTGGAACACTTCCCAAGCAATAAGACTTCTTGGTTCCTTTGGGAAAAGATTTTCTACCACAATATGCCAGCAGGATCCATAATGGTGAGGAGGAGAATGCCCATTACAGCAATTTTGCTAATGATTTCTAAACAATTACATCAAGACATAAAGTCCATGTCCATAGACTTACAAAACTGATAGGTACTACAATGTTGCCCTGGTTCTACTGTTAGGCCGAATGACAGCCCTTCACTCAGTTGTCAAGCGCCGCTATCTTATTTGTATATATCCAACCAGTACGAACAGATCCTGCATCTGAAATGTCTACCTCAGCTTAAGTAGATAAGAATATGTTGAACTTTTATTGCATTGAAAGTCTGTCTCCATTTTGTCTGTAGCTACTAGCACTCCCTCTTAATATATATATATATATATATAAGTAAGCCAGAGTGGTTTCATTTTCTTTTTGTACTCTCAAAGCAATGTCAAGAGATTGCGTGGAAATCACATTGCAGCAAAATGCCTCCCATCTAGTAAAATGGTCTTTAAACAGTCCATTCACACAATTTGCACCAGTAAAACAATTTTAAGTTCTGTCTGGACAACTCAGCAAATAAAATTGCTATGATTTTCCCATCTTCTTTGTAGCTTATTTTCTTTCAGGAAATGAATGACACATGGTATATCTTTCTGTATTTCAGCAAATGCTTTCTCTGGGCTCGGACCTTCTTTTCACACTGGAAAAAAAGTTTAAGGGCTATTTTGCTGTCTGAGTTTACTATTAGAGTCATATCCATTTTTTTTTATTTTTACTAGTGTAAAATGGACATATTTCACATGGGCAATAATCAGAAAAGTAACCAGAAGGAAAGCAGCCAATATCATTCTGCCAAATATATGGTGTGGTCATACATAGAATATTGTCTGCAAGAAATAAATGAATGAATAACTAAATATTATGAGAATGTAATGCTCTCCCACAGTGGCCATGATCATATTGCACAGCGACAACAGCATAAATTGAAGTTGTTCCGCTAGCTCCCAAATTTGCACCAAAGCCAAAGTCATATCCAGCAAACAGTTCTGCAGATGTAGGTACACAATTAATTGTGCACTCAGTTGCATGTCTAGGTATGCAACCAGTTGCACACCTAGTTGTGTGGTCAGTTGCATAGTTATGGTACAATCAGATACATGGACTGCCTGGTCATAACTCGCTGCAAGCATCTGCAGACATACTATAGCTTAGCATAGTGGTTCTCAACCTGTGGGTCCCCAGATGTTCCTGGATTGCAGCTCCCAGAAGTCTTCCTCACTAGCTGAGCTGGTCAGCAATTCTGAGAGTTGCAGTCCAGGAACATCTGGGGACCCAAAGGCTGAGAACCACTGGCTTAGCAAAGCCATCTGGTTCTTTGTTCAGGATGACCAAGGCTTCCGGGACTTGGTTACACTAAGTGTAATATGATTTCTGCCTATGAGGGAAATTGTCCCAACTTACTAAATCAGGCCTGCCCAAAGTCCGGCCCGGGGGGGGGGGGCAAATCCAGCCCGTCAGGCCATTCTGAGTGGCCCGCGGCTGGCTGGCCTGCCCCTCCCTCCCCCTCCTTCAACCCATGTTTTTTTTTAAAGAAAGTGGGTGGGGCTTGCAGTGGGGTGGCAGGGTTGGGGAGCAACCGGCTCCTGACACATTCTCAGCCACCAAATCTGGCCCTCCTTACAAAAAGTTTGGGCACCCCTGTACTAAATAGTTGGGCCAGTCAAGTGTTACAATAATCACTACACAGTTTATTCTTTGAGAAATATAAATATTTTATACCATCCATCCATCCATCCATCCATCCAAAATTAACAATTGGTTTCAGTGAAACGTTTAATGCATCTAGAGCATACCTGTATGTTTGTTCAGCATCCAAAATACACATTTGTTCAGCTAGTGTTTAGATGACCATCTCCAGAAGTGTGAATTCTATGGAGAGCTTGCTATAGATGCCCAACTGATAACATCTTTGGAGGAATTTAATATTGACAGTGTCAGTTGAGGAGCTTTCCTTCAAGACCTAAATGTCTGGTAATAGACTGTCAAATGGGGAGATGAAAATGTTGAAACAAACGACACAAAAAGGAAGAGAAAGCAAGCAACAGTGTAACATCCCAATAGTTCAAAAAATCTAGGACTGGCTCACTTGCCCCCACTGTTCCCATGTCTTCCAGTTCATACTGACCTAATTAGTCATCTGCATGTCCACCAGTATGCTACTGCTTGACCTTCATTTCTTACCTTTCCCCTCATAAATGAGAAATCTGACAGAAATTATCTTCTTAGAAATGAAACATTAACTATATATAGCAGTTTGATACTTCCTGTAGAAATAAGGCCACCCATTTCCCTGGGTTGTCTGTCCTGTGGGCAACTAGAGATGGGCATGAAACAAAAACATAGTGTTTCTTTTTGTTTCATTTCATTTTAGTAGTTTTGTTTTGTTTTGTTACTAATAAATTTTTAAAGAATTTTTGGAACGAAATGAAACGATTCATTAATGGCTCCTCTGGGTCCTAGAGGCACCAAAATTGCAGGGGAGCTTCTTTAGAGGCTTCCCTGTAATTTGGAGAGGTTTGGGGTTCAGGGGGCTGAGTTATTAAACTCCGAATGGGGTCCCCTTAGGAGAAAATAATTTCTAATTGAGTCAGGAAACAGCTAATCATTCCCTTGAAGGGGGAGCTTCCTCAAGCGGTTTCCTTAATTACAAATTAATTTCTCCTGGGGTGATCACATTTGGAGTTTAATAACTCAGCCCCCTGAACTCCAAACCTCTCCAAATTGCGGGGGCTTACAGGGAAGAGTCCAAAGAAGCTACTCTGTGATTTTTATTCCTCTAGGATGATTTGTTTCATTCCTAGAGAGAAAATGGTGTTTTGTTTCATTTCTTAACAAAAACACATCCTAATGTTTTGTTTCGCAACGAAACAACAAAACAGGATTTCATTTTTCATTTCCTTCCCATCTCTGTGGGCAACCTAGGGAACTGGATGTTTTAGATAATTATGTGCCATCAAGTCAGAGACAACTTACAGTGGCCCAATAAGGCTTTCAAGGTAAGTAAGCTATTTATGGAATAGTTTTACCGGTTTCACTCCCCCGGAGAGTTTCCATGGCCAAGTGAGGATTTGAACCCTAGTCTTCAGGGTCATAATCTGCTATACTGAACTATACTACAGTCTTCTTCCCTGCAATTTCCACCCATTTTAACTCAGACATAAGCAACAGTGCTTTCCAAAAAGTATACACCCAGGACTGCTGTTGAAACATCCTTAACTCTATTGTGTTGTGACTTTTTGCTGTGGAACATAAATTAAAAAACAAAAATGCTGTCATTTAGAACTATTTCTAAAATATGATTCAATTATTGTGATTCATGTTTTACTATTATACATGAGAGTTATGTTCTAAACCATCTCAGATTATGAGATTGTGAGCACTCCATTAGGCAGTTTTCAGGGCCTGAAAATCTTCTTTCTAAGGCAGAGATTGGGGGTGTACACAAATCCATCATGATTCCTCCCTTTTCTCCAGATGCTAGATGAAAACTTATTCCACTCCCTAATGTAACCACCAAGAAAGGAGTGAGTGGGAGACTTTAAGAAGCCAGCGGGTGAGGCTACCTTGCATTAGAAGGGCAATACAGGGAGCTCACACTTCTACTTTTTGTCCTTTCTCTGTTCACCTACTCTTCCTGTTCTTTGGATTGGAAATCAGTGCTGTTGAATCAGTGGTACTGATGATTTAATCATAGGAAAATGAAAGGAAGGGTCCCTTTCTCTCCTTACTGTTTTTCCCTCTTTCCCATGTGTGGACTTAATACTAGTGGCCCATAGGTGTTCTGTTCTGCTCTCGAAATCCCTCTAGACCTTTTGTTCAGCCTCTTGGTCACCTGGAAGTACCCAAATAGCCCGGTTTGGTTCATTTTTAGGTATTTGTCACAAGCCGGTGTTCACCCCTGGCATATGTGAAAAGCAAAAAATCAGTAAAAAAAAAATCCCTCTCTCCAGATTTCACTGTTGGAGCTTTCTCACCTTTCTTGGTAAATGTTGCTATACTGTCTTAGAAATGAGCTTTTGTTTTGTGATTGATGGGGACATAAACACGGACTTGTTTTTTTAAAGTTTGACTGCTCTGCACAAATTTCTGTAGAATCACAATCAGCTTCTAATAAAGCGTGGTAGTGCATGTTATATTGTTTGATCTGATCTTAGAGAGCTCAATCTTCCTTCTTCCCCACTGTTTTGAGGGAACAGGGACAGGAAAAAATTATTTACCAATTGCATTGAAATTTTGAAAAACAATCTGTTAATATAGCTAATTGTTTTAGTTAGTTTTCTATTATTATTTTGTATAAACTTATTCCCAAATAATATTTTAGGAATAAGAATTAAAAGTTATTCATTACATCAAAAAAGTCATGCCCTTACCAGCTGTTTTGATCTTGCCAAAATGACACTGCTGTGTGAAGAGTGCTAAAATAATTAAGAGGAGTACAAAAAGTTGCTCAAAAGATGAAAGTGCTTTTACAGTTGAGGCTTGAACAATAGCTTACTATAGTTCAAACCTCAAGTTGAGCAAAATTGCTGTACCATTGCAATCCTACTAGTTGAATATGTTTGTATTGCACTTGTAATATGAAAGATGGTGTTTGTAGGTGCTATAACATGCTATCTCTGCAATTCAAATACTCTAGTTTTCCAGTTTTCTGGTTTTTCTACGCCTTAGCGTGTCAGAGGTTTAGTAACCCAGACTTGCTTAAAGCTAGGTGACCTCACTTAGAGACTATCCCTTGTGCCTCAACAAATTAAGTGTCCAGGAAAGGTCTCTGGCTTAATGAGGGGATGGGAAGGGACATGCACTGATTCATGTGCAGCAATTGATGAGTTTGTTCACAGTAATGACCACAGAAATATACAGGCACCCCTAATTCAGTCTGTGTTAACACATTTGATCCATTGCTAGCACTAAGCAAAACAGGGAGAATTGAATTGCAAGTGAGGTTTCCATGACTATGTTGATCTTGCTTAACACCTTATGTCAGAAGGGCATCTCTACTGAGCACCAGGGTATATTATACATCCATGCTTCTGTAACATGAGTGGAGGAGACTATAGCAACATTTCACCCTTCTCACTACAAACAAAGTTGCTATAATAAATGTTCCTCTTTTTCACTAAGCCATCATTGCTGCTTAATCTAGCGCTATGCTCCCATGGCCATGACACATAATGATGACTATATTTTTCTTGCTTCATTGTCAAGGTCAACCACCCCCTCCTCCACCAGTGGGGTCACAAAGGCTGCATATTTCAAGAGCTCTTAATACTATCTCCAAGCCTCGAAAACTTGGGAACCACTACTGTTGTCAGCATTTTTCACAGGAAGTGCCCAAGCACAGAGAACAGCAGACCACTTGAATTTTAGGCCAGTGCCCTTGCCTTTCAGTGAACTACTGCGACCTCCTCTAGAAAAACAAGAATAAATAATAAACTAAGCTGTTTCCCATCTCCAGGTAACGGATAACTCACTTTGGGTTTCAATTCACAGGCAAACTCCTTATTTTTTGACCCTGCCAGCAAACATTACCAGTAAGTGGATAAGTTGTTTGAGATTTTTTCCCTCTCTGACTCCCAACAGCAGCAGCAGTGTCAAATCTTTAACAAGATTTATCACAATAGAATAGGATGAATACATTTTAAAAGGTCATGAAAGCACAGGCACTCATTATTGTCTTGCCGTACTGCTTGTTATCCCATCAGTTCTTTTATCTCAGAAACACACAAAAGACAATTGAAGATCCTGTAAGATGGAAAAAGTATTGAGTTTGCTCAGGTCCATGTGGTTCAAGTAGCCAGCATGGAAAACACACATTTGGAAGGCCTGTTGGATCACAAACATTGCTCACCAAGTCACCTTGTGAACCGTCATTGGTAAGATAACAACCTTAGAACTGCAAATATGGGAAAGGCCCTATAGATCATTGAGTCTAGTCCCCGTGAAGGGGGTATGATGTGGAATCTAGAAGTTGCGTCATTCCAACTGGACCTCCAGGTAACCTCACCTGGATGACTGAGAATCTTCACAGACACAATGAGGAATTGAATTCCCAACTTCTGGCTCTACAGCTAGATAAATAAACCATGGGGCCATGCAGCAGTTCAGGTAAATAGCATTATCATGAAAAAGAATGAGGTACAGTATGCATATGTATTCAGACTGATGAAACTGTTTGGATGAGCAGCAAAATATTTCTATTTCCCAAGAAAAAGAAGTCCAGTAGCCATGACTCAACTTCCAGATAAACTCACCTGGATGACAGAGAATCTTCACCGACAGTATGCACTGAAAGGCACTCAGGTATTTTAAATTTTACAGTGTAACTGCAAAACAAAGAAGGAATTTTTCTGCTACATTTGTTCCTCACAGTGGATTACAAATGTCCTGGTGTTCTGGAAGGAAGCATTAGAAAACCAAGACCAGGGGAGATGCAACTGGACTCTGTGACATCCAACCAGCCATCCAGCTCTGCCCCAGGCTATCAGAAAAAGCAAAACAGGGAATCTCTGGTGAATATCACTCATTCATGTACAATAATGTGGACTAGAGATGGGCACGACTTAGCGGTATTCCTGTTTCCGTTTCCGTTACTCGTTTCCGTTACTCAACGGAAACGGTAATGGGAATTACTCTGCCAGAACTCGAACTCGAACCGACGAATGAATAATTTGGTCTGATTTGTCATGGTCATTCCTGGCATCGCGCGATCGCGCGATGCCAAGAGGCACAGAAAAAAAGTTTTATTTTATTTTATTTTATTTTATTTTATTTTATTTTATTTTATTTTATTTTATTTTATTTTATTTTATTTTTTTACACCTGCACATTCACAATGATGGGCTCGCCCATGGGAGTGGACCATGCAAATTTTCCACCAATCGCATGGCCACTTGGCCAGGTTGACCACAGAGACTTCTGGGATGTGCCAATCGGGCAAAAACAGCCCACTAATCGTAGCCCAAACCCGAACCCTAAGCCTAAGCCTAACCCATACGCCAGTACACTGTCCTTCTAAGTGGGTCAGAGAGGCACCCAGAGGTGCACCCCAATACTCACCCTAACCTCACCCGTAACTAGCCTAACCCTAGCCCTTGCGCTAACCCATCTTAATCCTAAGCCAGATCTACTTGCATTGCACTACATGCAAGTATGTGAGATGCAGCGGGTGCAAAGAGTCTGCCAGTCCGTCACTTGTGGCTCTGGCTGACTCCTGCAGCTGCCTCCAGGAGCCCGCTACCCCCCCAAACCAGTACTAACGACAACAAAAAAATGAAAAAACGAACTGACCAATTTTTGCGAATTTTCACGAAAAACGGAAACGAGCCGAAACGGGCTGCCTCCGACACACGACAACTCGAAAACGTCATTTTCCCTAGTTGTGCCCACCTCTAATGTGGACTGTCCCTGCATAGGTCCATTCTTTCCTTTCCATTCCCACACTCCTGCCACACCTTCACAAACACTGCATAAAATGCTAACTAATCTTGGAGATGATTTTATATTATGGATGTAAAGCATTCTCGCAAAATTATCTTTTCGTGTTTTTTGTTTGTTTTTTGCCACTAGGCATCAGGATATATTGACATTTCAAAACTACAGTGGACCCTTGTATAACAAACAGTTTGTATAATATAAAATCTGTACAACATAAAAAATTCTAGAGATAGGGGAAATTTGCTTAACAGAATCGCCTATGGGGTAAATCCATACAACATAAAAATGGTCATGATTAGAGATTACTGTTTTCAATGTATTCCTATGGGAAATTTGTATAAAGGAAAATTTGCTTAACATAATTTCATTTGGAACGAATTAATTCCTTTATACAAGGTACCACTATATCGGGAAACCACTGTTGGAAAATTGCTGATCCTTTCAAGATTACTTATCCCAGATCTTTTTCTCATTGAGGTGCCTTCAATTTGAGCAAAATGTTCCTATGGATAAATTTGTGTATTTATTTTCCATTGTGGAACAAAGCACTCACTTATAAACAAGCACCAATGGACAGAATTATTGCTGAAAAAAACAACCCTTCTGATGCTTGTAATTTTTAGACTGTCATGAAATAAGATAGGAATTATTAAGTTTTGCACAATGTACAAGAACCGTTCTTGCAAGTGGGAGAAGTTGCTTTTCTGATGAAATATATATATACCTTTATTCGAGTGCTCCAATGGAGAAATGGAGAGTATATGCTTTCCTAAGCAAGAAAATTACCGTATTTTTCGGACCATAAGACGCACCAGAACATAAGACGCACCTGGTTTTTGGAGGAGAAATATAGGAAAAAAATATTCTGAACCATTTGCATTAAGATCACATTCTGATATGTATATTTAAAGCAACACACTTCAAGGAACCTTGCATATTTTAAAGCTGAAGGCTAGATTTAAATCTCTTTTGTTCTGGTCTGTTAGTTCCTCCTAATTGACTTGGAAACAAACCTTTGCTTGCTTTCCCTAATTATAAACTCACAAAGACATTCTCAGAAGGAGCTCTGGTTTGATCTCATAGCTTGGTTTTCAAAGTAACCCTACCAGTTAACACAGAGATAAGCTGAGCTTCTGCAAAGTCCATTCTCTCTCTCTCTCTCTCTCTCATTTAATTTTGTTCCTGGGACAGATCACCAAGGGTGGCTGTAAGTTAACAATGTTTTAAAAAAATGCTCTTTTGGCTAAGTGAGTAGTGAAGCAACAGCAGCAGGTTAAAGCAAAAGAAAAACCTCCTCCTCCTCTCTCTCTCTGGGCGCTTTTACACGGACTCCTAAGATCCACTGGTCCATTAAATTCGGACCAGCCGATCTTAGGAGTAGTCGCCCTCCTGAGTCCCCACCGGTGGCTGCCGGCTGCGGGGAGAGAGGGAGGAAAAACAAACAAACAAACGGCTCTTACCTCCCCGCGCCGGTCAGGTGGGATTTCCCGGGCAAGCCTGGGCAAGCCTCCGACTTCCTTGTTTCTCGGGCAAGCCTCCCGCCCCTTGTTAAAGGGGCGGTAGGCAAAAAAGAAAAAGAAAAAGAAAGGAGGCGAGCCCAGGATATTCGGACTAAAAACCTTGTCGCCATCAAAGAGCAGGTACAAAAAGGTGCGCTTGGGTCTCGCTTGGGTGGGCGGGGTCGCACTTTCTCGTGTGCAAGGTCCGGACCTGGTGGGAATACATTTGTAAGGTCCGGACCTTGCACCCATTTGCGGCGCAGCTTAGGGGTCGTGTATAAAGTCCCTCTCTCTTCTTCCTCCCCACCCCACCCCACGGGGAGATCCGCCACCACCGCCGCCGCGATGAGCTTGCTGGGCGCGGCTCTGGGGCTGCTCCTCCTGCCGCCGCTCGCTCTCGTGTGGCCAGGCCAAGCGCCCGCCGCCCCCCCGGCCGCCCAAGCCCCTCTTGCCCATCCAGCCCGAGGCGCGCCTCCCCGGGAGACCAGGCGGGAAAGCGGATGGTTGGGTGGGTGGGGAGCTCTTGTGGCGGGGGTGGGGGGCACGATCCGCACCCGAAGGGCGGCTCCGGCTTGCCCTCCTCCCTTGCCCGCGTCCCCATCGACGGCCCAGGCCCTGGTGGCCCCGTCTGGTGCCCGCGAACAGCCCTGGCCCCACGCGCTCCGCTTGGCCGTGGGCACCCCCGCCGGGGATCCGGACGAGCGGGCGGGCGGCCGAGCGCGCAACCCGACGGCTGCCTGCCGACCGCCTGCTTCTTGGGGCCGGCAGGTTGGGCGGGCAGCGGCGGGGGTGCCAACTGGGGCACTCGAAAGGGGGGAGGGTCGGAGACGCGGCAACGCCTGTGTGTGTGTGTGTGTGTGTGTGTGTGTGCATTCGGACGATAAGACGCAGGCACTTTTCCTCCCACTTTTTGGTGAAGAAAAAGTGCGTCTTATGGTCCGAAAAATACGGTAGGTGATTCTTGGTTCTTTCGTGTGAGAATAAGAAAGGGGAGGGGAGTACCCCTTCTAATAAATCTTGGTTTGTTCCAAAGCCTGGAAGCCCTTGTCTACCATCTGAGATGACTATTATTTAGTAGAATCATAGAATCATAGAATCATAGAGTTGGAAGAGACCTCAAGGGCCATCCAGTCCAACCCCCTGCCATGCAGAAACCTCCATCACAATATTTCCAACAGATGGCCCTCCAGCCTCTGCTTAAAGTATGTATGTATGTATGTATGTATGTATGTATGTATGTATGTATGTATGTATGTATGTATGTATGTATGTATGTATGTAAAATATTTCTATCTTACCTTTCTCCCTAAAAGGAACCAAGGCAGCTTAGATAATCAAAAACAGTCTTTAAAAGCTAAAAACAGTAAACATGCAATATTTAAAATGAATCAAACATTATATTAAAATTGTAGCTAAGATTAATATTAAAACATATTTAAGACAGCCAAGCACAATAATCCATTTAAAAGTCCACTCAGACCACCAGTCACTAAGAAAAAGCCTGCCTGAATAGTTGTTTTTTGCTTTTTGGTTCTTGTCTGATCTCCTTACTCAACAGCTTTTTAAATTTGTGCCCCCTTCCTGCACAAAGGACGACAAGGCTGATTCTTTTCCCTAAAAAGAATTTAAAAAGCAAATTCTTTCAATTTGTTCTGCACCCCCAGCCATAAGAGTTAGAATGGTATGAGGTGCTATAGGGGGTATTTCACTGCTTTTATATAATACTTTCACAGTTCCTCAAAGTTTTAAAATTTTCCCACATAAATATCCACTGTAAAATACCCAATTGATATAAATTGGATTATTATTAAAGGGCTGAGAGGCATTTTTAAGTGGAGCTTGACATTCATTGTAGCAAATGTACTATGGTCAGCATTCTGTTCAATTTGCCATGTGCATTAATGACACATGCTTGAAGCAATCGGGCAACACAACAAGGTGTTGTCAAATGCCTACTTGTATGGCTGCTCATGCAACAAGCTATACAAACAACTGGGGAACATACCTTTCTCCATCAGCCCCAGTTAAGCATCTGGACAATTGAATGGGATGTTGATCTCTATACTCAAAATGCAAGTACTTTAATCCATTCAAAATGCATGCTCAAAAGTAGAAAAACTCGTAAGTAGAGCAGACATATCTAAAAAATAAAAAATAAAAAATGTAAGTAGAGCAGACCGCATCTAAAATTTGAAAGGCAGCAGTTAAAATGCCAACAGTTTTCCACTCTTAAGTTGAATTGCTCCTAAGTAGAGCTGCTTGTAAGTAGATGTACCATTGTACCTTTTTATAAACAAGAGAAGATTGAAGCTGTGGCATTAAAAATGTAAGTGATGCAATTATTTTGAGATGTGAAAAGTAAAAGCTCTTAATAAAGAGATTAAAGTACATACAGATTACAGTATGTACTGCCTGAGCAGCCTTGTCTGTGTTCTGTGTAACTGTCCACCCCACCACATAAATTGTACTTAGATCATAATTGCAGTATCCTTTTCATGATAAGTAGTCAATATTAGAGTAGCCTTGATTAATGATGAAACTTGATGCCTATAGACTAAATATCAAGAATGAATTGTACTAAGAACGTATTAAAAGCCAGCTACAAAAGAATTGACTAGTTCAAATCAATATGTGAACTCTAGCTAGTCTTATATTGTGTATTCTCTACCCTCATTGCCCTCATTCATGTTGCCAAGTCTCAGCTCTGAAACAACAGTAGAAATCACAAGTGGGAGAATTCTTCATCTAATCCACTTCAGCCGCATGCTTTTCTACTTTGATTCCTTGAGTTCCCCATCTCCTGCTCTTTGCCAGATTTCCACATTTATAGCACCTGTTCCTCATTACTTTCCAAGTTTGTGAGACCTCTGTCTGAAGGCTTTTCCATAAAACTACTCTTGTCCTCCCTCCATTGGAACACTTGCCCACTTGTATGTGGTCATTCTGTCTCCTTCTGGTGAGTTTTCCATTGCTCATCAGAGAGAGTAGAGGCTTTTATTGGTAAATGTATAACCAGGCACGTCTAGTTTTTGGTTTTCTAAAAATAAAATGTTTTAGAGTTTCATTTTGCAAGAAAAATATGCAAACTGTACATACTGGTATAGCTACTGAAGAGTGGCAAGATGAATATGGCACTGCATGTCCATTCAGATATAAGGTCAGCTGCAGGATTTGACATTCTGAAAGCCCAGTTCAGGCCCTTCTTCTGAAACAACCTGTAGGCATCAAAATGTGATCAACCCATCTGCTCTCACAAACCTACATATATCTATTACTTAGAAACCAAGGGTTCAGAAGAAGATGCCAGTTTGTTCACATCCTACTTAAAGTATCGTGCCCCAAACGGGACACAGTACTCAAGATCAGGTATATTTTCTTACACATTTGGCCAATTCATCAGAATTCATTGATTTGACTTCATCATAAATGGAGTTCCCCCAATGAATATGAAACATTTAAAGTTTAACAATCTTTGATTCATTAATTTGTCAGGCTATAAAATGCCCCTTAAGACAGGGGAAGCATCCCCAGACTCTTCTCTATAGTCTTTCCAAGTTTGGTGGAGACCGGATTTTTGATGTTTGAGTTATGCATCTCCAACTAGTCCCTCACCCTGTAAAGTTCTCCATAGACACCTAGAGACTAGGGATGGGCACCAAATTAAAAAAATGAAATGCTAATTCATCAGCTTGTTACATAATGAAACAAAACAAAACAAACCAGGGAAGCAGTGTTTCGTTAGTTACTAAACAAACTGGCATTTTTACTTTAAAACAAACTTATTTGTTTCTCTGTAAAATGCCCCCCCCCTGAGTCTGAGAGGCACCAAATTTGGTGTAAACCTTCCTTGGACTCTCCCTTTTAAGCCCTCCAAATTTGGAGATATTTGGGGTTCAAAGGGATGAGTTATTCAACTTCAAATGGAGTGCCCCCAGAAAAAAACATTTAGAATTGCAGTGTTATGTACTTGAAAATAGTAATCCCTCCCAGGCAGCTAGCAGCGTGGAAATTACAGTGGTGCTTCCTCAGTCTCTCCGCTTGAAGCATGCCCAATTTGGAGAGGTTTAGGGTACAGGGAATGGAGTTATTGAGCTCCAAAGGGGCTGTGGGGGAACTTAATTGAAGGAGTGTGGGTTGGTGTGCTGAAGGGAGGCTGTCAATTAACCCTATAATTGGTAAAGCATGCTGGACACACTCCTTCCATTAAGCACCCCCTCCTTTGGAGCTTAATATATTTGCCCCCAGAAACCCTAACTTTTCTAAATTTCAAGGGCTCCCTTAAAAGTGCTTTGGGAAGAGAAGCCTGTCATTCACATGCCATGATCTTGTCACATTACCAGCTATATGTGCCCGAGCTTTTGTATTGCCGATGCTGGCAAGAAGTTCTTTGGGATTTGATAACAAAGAAAAAGCCAACAGGAGAAAGCATAAGCAGCTAAATGGTAAACATGAGAAAAATCACAACCCACCTTTGGACAATGGGAGCTCTGAAGAATTGTGGCAGGTGATGCCTAGCAGTTGTATCGCACCTCCCAGAATTTAGGTCTACACCAAGCCTCAGCAAGGACAAAATATCTGGACCTTATAAACTTGTTGAATGGCAAGCAGCCAAAATTGTTTACAGCCAAATTTTCATACACATATGCTACGAACTGGTACAAGGATATCTCAGCATCATATGCAAACCAAATATAGCATCAAACATAAAAGATAACAGAACCAGACATCAAAGTGTAACTTCTAAAACTGGCTTCATTGTGTGTTCTTTACTGTACTAGAACTTCTCACCCTAAAGCTTCTTGTAAACAACTTCTACATCCCCAAGTGATCTCCAGTCGGCTGGTCAAACTAGGGTAGTTTCTATTGGTTTCCAGCTATTGATGCTATGCCCAGTTAACCTCCAGTAATCTTGAGTGTCTGTTAGTGTCCAGGAGTAGCTTAAATATCAGGCACAGGTGGAATATTGATGCTTATTACACTAAAAGTTCTCACAATGGCCATGGTCATCTGCATGGACATTACATATATATACTCAATAATACCCTCAGGAATTTTCCTGGAGATGGAGATGCAACAACACCACATAGTGATATGTTAGCATAATTTATGTATGTAATATGCATCTATACAACCCAACACACCTGCATAAGTACAGTAACATTATAAATAATCTCAGATGGGGGGGCATGTGCCATCTTTCCCCCAGATACCCATGGTTTCCCTGTTTCCTGAAATGCTACAGCTACATGATCAACATTTTGAACATTATAAATTGTGGGAGCTCTATATTTTAAAGCTGCTGTATTTAATGCCTCCACCTATTGAAGGCGTTAGAGGGTTAACATAGGGCCTGCAGATGTCTTACTGCCCCAAGACTCTTTTTATGGACCCATTCTCATCTGTGCTGCTAAAATTGAATGAGGCTACCAATGGAGAAAGTAAATGAAATCTGTTGCACTTCATGGTGTTACCTGAAGCCCTTTGCTTCTCATTTCCCCAAGCTTTTGGCTAAGATCAGGGGGACTTGGAGGGGGGTTCCTGCATCACAGTGGGTTGGACTGGATGGCCCTTGAGGTCTCTTTCAACTCTATGATTCTATGCTTTTATGATCACTTGTATTGTAATATTTCCATCACATGGCAAGACAGTCCCCAAATCTAGGGCCTAGCTGTAAATGTAATGGAAATATTAAAAGCCACCATGTCCAAGTTGACATTTGAAAGGATAGATGGTTTGGGGAGGAAGTGATTGGAATGGAGCCATTCAGGATTAGCTTTTCCACTATTCAATCCTTCTCATCTCCAGATCACCCACCTTGGAATTCTTCCTTCTAGATCTCATTGGGAATGAACAGATTCCTTTTCAGAAATGAACCTCAAGCAAAAGCTTTGCTCTAACTCTTTAATTGCTGGGTTTTAAAAGCATGCTGAGTGTTTCTTTTTTCAAGTGCTTATTCTAAAGAAATATTTCCTTCCCCTCTGTCTCCCCAATAATAAATCATGTTCTCTTTGCAAAGAAGCAATCACAATTCAAATTATACTGGAGTGAGAAATGTAGATGAAAAATTATACGTGCTGGAAGTGAGGAATGTATATTGCTTCCTTCGTGGTTCTATGTTCTGAGTTTAGATTAGGCTTGGTAAAATGATCAGAATAGCTGAACATTTATGAATTCAGCATGGGTGTTTGTTTTCATGCCTTCTTGGGCTTTCATAGAAATCTTTGACAACCTCTTTATGTCGAAGAAAATTTAAAACCCCTTTGAAATTCCCTGAGCTGCTAAAAGATCTCATCAAAAGATACTGGTGTTGTAGCTGGAAGAGTTTGAAGAATTATGCCTTAAAGTTTTGCCAGAGATCTCAGCTTCTCTTTTACTTTTTCGTTTATTATCAAACAGAGCTCTGGCTTGTTTGCCTTTGGCTTAGTCAATTTTAGAGATACTGGCAGTTCACTGGGAGAAAAATATGTATTTTCGCAGTACAGAAAAGGTGTTCTCTCCTCATCTCTTGAAGAATCTCCACCCCATACTGCATTCAAAGTAGAGCAGTGTGTGTTTATGTGTTAATGTTGTTGTTAGCGATCTAAGCACTATAGGATGGTACTTGAGCTGAAAAACAATAGATAGATAGATAGATAGATAGATAGATAGATAGATAG
>JAHTLZ010000122.1:585047-604577 GCA_023846285.1 Phrynocephalus versicolor
ATGATGATGATGATGATGATGATGATGATGATGATGATGATGATGATCAATTTCCACTCAGTGATGCAGAATTAGAGATGGGCACAAAATAATTTTTATTTTGTTTTTCATTTTTTGTTTTGTTCCCTAATAGAGATGGGCACGAATAAAAAAAGGCGTTTTGTTTGTCGTTTGTCATTTAGAGGGTCCATTTCGGTTCGTTTCCGTTTTTCGTGAATTTTTGCAAAAAAAATTGTTTTCGTTTTTGTTCATTTATTACCATTTCATTACCATTTATTTCATTTTTTGTGATTTTTTTAAGCATTTAAAGCAGTTCACTGTATTGCCGTAATGAAAACGAAACACACAACAAAGTTTCCGGTGCTTCTGTTTGTTTCGTTTTATTTTAGAGGCAAAATTTGTTTGTCGTTTCATTGCGTAATGAAATGAAAAAATGAAAACGAAAATGAAAAATTGTTTGTTCCGTGCCCATCTCTATTCCCTAATGAAACAAAAAATGAAATGACTCATCAATCGAGCGCACTGGGGGAAAGCACGGGGTTTTTAAACTGTCTTTGAGCCCCCAAAGCAAGTGGTGGCTAAAAATGTTTAAAAACCCTGTGCTCCCCCCCCCCAATGCACCCGATTGGGGGGAAATGAAAAATGAAACGAAATGAACCAAAAATTTTCATATCATTTCATTTCATTTTTATAAAGTAATATAAGTAATATAAGTAATTCCACCTACACACCCACACCCACACACCCCAGAAACAAGGACTTATCCTTTGAGAGGATAGTTATTTGTGGGTACAGTACCTTAGAGATACAATGCCACAGACAGTACTATAATGGTTGACATTAATATAGGGCTACCAAACCAGAGATTTGCCTATGTCTGTGAAGATTCTCAGTCATCCAGGTGAGTCTATCTGGAAGTTGAGTCATGGCTACTGGACTCTTTTTTGAGTGATAGAAACGTTTTGCTGCTCATCCAAACAGCTTCATCAGTCTGAATACAGCTAGTGTGAGTCCTCCATCTTATAGTCAGTCAGCTTTGACCTTTTGTCACCCTGGTCTGAATTAGGCCCATAAGATGAACAATGGCCTGAATAGGCTTGTTAGGGAGACAATAGTATCCATAGCCTTAAGGTGAACAATGGCCTAAGGTGCTAAAACCTATCAATAATGGGTCATTAGCTATGGCCTTGGTGGTGAAGACTTTTTGATTTGTCTAGGTACTTTGGAAAGCACACCCTGATAAGTAGCAGATAGACTATGCCTGAGGCTGCCACCTCTGTTGAGGGAGGGGGTTTCAATGCTCACATGAATGGCTTCCCTTACTCCTCTCTCAAACCACCTATCTTCTTTGTCTAATATGTGTACATCCTCATCTTTGAAAGAGTGCCCTTTGTCCTTCAAATGATTTGCCTGTTATTTAACCACACATTCCTCTCTTTGCTTTTGATCTGAATATATGTTTGTGGATTTTCTACTTTCATGAATCACAGACAGACTTTTAAGCAACTGCTATGAAATGCTGGTAGGAAATGAATTTCAAATTTACTTAAGCAAGGAGACAAAATGTACTTGAAGAAATGTGTGACATGTACAAACATCCCTGAAGACCCAATGCTCATGGCCTGAGAGCTGTAAATCACACAAGAAACTAAAATTATTCATAGAAGTTCTTCAGCAAATACATGGGTGGATAATTCATTAATAGGAAAAGTGCTGGGGTTTCATTCATTAATAGGAAAACTTACTTGCCATGATATTATTTACTCAGGTCTCTTCATGGTTGCCCAGTGTGGTGTATTAGATGATAATCAGTTGTAAAGGTGCCTAGGGAGGCATACCACATGGAATAGCATCACAAATAATTCATGTAGTATGCCTTCTCCCTGAATTTTAAGGACTGATAGATCATTGTGTAGTCAATTTAAATGGTCTCATGGTTGAGGAAATTACTCCATCATATGAACCGCTTGCAAGCAGAAGATTTCATCATTAATTTTCAGGGTAGACGATGGGCACCAAAAGTTTAATCAGTTTATCAGTTTAATGTTGTCTGTGTGATCCGTCATCAACAGTTCACATAGGCTCATTTCATTAATTATCATGGTCTGTGCTTTCTGCATATCAATTTTCAATGGCATCTCTCTTGATGATCCTGCTTATCCACCCAGCATATTTACAAAACATTTCCAACTTGAGGCTGAGATCACACGCATCTGATGAAGTAGGTGTAGTCCACAAAAGGTTATGCTGTAATAAATATATATGATTCTAAGGTGCCCATAGGATTCTCGGTGGCTTGTGCAGCAATTATGTTGCTATCAGCCCATTAGCCTGAAAGCAAGCAAACAGGTTTTTATTCTCACTGTTTAGAAAATGGTGCATCGCTTTTGAAAGATGTTCATTGTTTCCTCTGTTTTAATGTGCTCTAGTGAGCATAAGAAGAGCAATCGTTAAGCTAGAGCTACACTAAAAATAAAATCCTCATAAAATTCCATTTTAAGAATGGTGAGAAATGCCACAGATCTTCATGAAAAGTGATGAAGCCACACTGAAAGTTCAACAATATACTACATAAAAATAATTGTGACAGAGTGAATGGAACAATTACAGTCCTGCTATTATAAACAAAACCACAGGTAAAGGAATGAAAGAATACACAAAACTATTAATTGAATGAGTACTCTAGCCATTATAGCCGATGAACTGACTACAGCTGAAATCCTGTTGGTTTGTTAACATATGAGGGGGCTCACCGCATAACATTCAGTCAATTCTTGCTGGCAAGTCATAAGTCATCATTGGGATTTTCAAGGGCACACAAATCTTTTGCCTTGGCACATGCTGAAAAATCCCTACAGGGAACTCATTAATTGGCACTGAAAATTGCACCATCTGCATGCATAATAAAGGAACAGGATTTCAGCCTATACTTGGCAACCTATTAAATCCAAGCTTAGACTAGCTCCCAATCCAGTCCAACTAATGTAAACATTTTAAGATGTTAGTTAGAGATGGGTGAGAATTTTATGCTATGTAAAAGAATTTGCTCAATTCCACAAATGTCTTCAAGTGCGGATGAAGTCCAACAGCAACTAGAATTACAAAACTAATAAAAGGAATGCCAGATCTAAAATATTACCCATTAACTTTTCCAAACACTTTCATATTTGGGGAGAAAAGACTTTGCAGTGCAGACTAGACCCTATACAGTAGTACTGAGGATAAGCTGTATGCAAGTGTCCAACCTTAGTTTCAAATTGAGATACCATTGCAAATTTATTAATAAATTTGCGTTGGGGGAGATTATCAGGACATGTGGAATTAAATGCCACCAGTATGTCAATGATACCAAACTCTACATCTCATCACCTCCAGCTTCTGAGGGAGGTACTATCTCAAGTTTCAACTTAACATGAGTGCTTAGCTGCAGTAATGAACTGTATTGGGGTGAAAGAAAATGAAACTAAACCCAGACAAGATAGAGGTGCTCCTGGTCAGTTGAAAGGGAAAACAAGGGATAGGGATGCAACCTGTACTGGATAGGGTCACCCTCCAATTGAAAAAAAGAGGTACACAGCTTGAGGGTGCTCCTGGACTCATCCTTGAGCCTGGATGCTCAGGTAATGGCTGTGGTCAGGGGTGCATTTCCACAATTAAGGCTAGTACACAAGTTACACCTGTTTCTTGAGAAACCTGCACTGGCCATGGTGACACATGCCCTAGTGACATCCGGCTAGACTACTGTAGTACACTCTTTGTGCGACTTCTGATGAAAAGTCTCAGGAAACTTCAACAGGTCCAAAATGCAGCAGCCAGATTGCTGACTGGGGCAGGTGACAGAGACCACATTGCACCCCTATTAAAGCAGCTCCATTAGCTACCAATCAGCTATCAGGCACAATTCAAAGTGCTAACCTTAACCTACAAAGCACTGTATGACCTGGGTCCTAGCTACCTCAAAAATCAAATCTCACAGTATGAACTGACTTGGATGTTAAGGTCATCAGGAGAGGCCTTTACCTCCATCCCTCCACCCTCACAGGTACATCTCATGGGAACACATGAAAGGATCTTCTTGGGTGCTGTGCCCAGACTCTGGAACTCCCTTCCACTAGAGGCAAGGACTGCCCCATCTCTGAGGTCTTTCCAGAAATAGGCAAAGAACTTTCTCTTCAGGCAAGCTTTCTCTGAATGATGGACTACCTATTATGTGTCTTTATATGAATCTACCATACATGATCACATAGACTATAATTGTGTGATTACATTGACACTATGTTTTCAATGCCATCTCTCAAAACTTTTACATGGAATGTTTACTCTCTCTTTAACTGCTCACATTCTCTTGTAGCTTTAATGTAATGTCTTTTAATGCTGTAACATGGCCCCCAATTCCCTGTTCTCAATACTTGAATATGTCTTCATTGTACTGGACTGTATATTGTCCCTCATTACTGTAAGTCACCTTGGGCCCTTTTCTAAAATACTCTAAATAAATAAATAATAGTCTTCTCTATTAGTTGATAAAACCTATAACTCTGTTTGTGGTCAATTTACAGTGATCTGAGTCCTTTCAAATGTTAGGACCTAAGCAACTTGGGTCCAAGCTATCTCAAAACAATGTCTCTCACTATGACTCTATCTGGGTGTTAAGACCATCAGGAGAGGCCTTTTATTCCGCCCACCCCCTTCCTAGGTGTGCTTCATGGGGACACAGGACAGGGCCTTCCCTGTTGCTCCTCTCAGACATTGGAACTCCTTCCCACAGGAGGCCGATCTGGCCTCATCTTTGTTGGCTTTCCCCAAGCAGCCAAAGACCTTTCACTTCGGGAAAGTTTTCCTCAGTGGCTTGTTGCCTGAATGGGATTTTTAGATGGATCATTATTAGGGATGGGCAATTTGTTTCGGAACCTACTGATTCCAAAACAACTCTCACAAGCCCAGGTGGTGTTCGGAAACCTCCAACACACAAGCAACCAATCTCTTACATTGGTCTGGGCTCTCGCGGAGTTAAACTTCAAGGAGGAAGCAGGCTGCAATTTCATCTTTGCTTCTCCGTGGTGCTGGCAAATCAGAGAGGGAGGTGGGGTGATGCCTGTTGCTGCACAGCTCCTGATTTGTCAGCATCACAGAGAAGTAGAGATAACGTCGCAGCCTGCTTCCTCCTTGGAGTTCAGCTCTGTGTGGGCACAGGGCAAGGTAGGAAATTGGCTGCTTGTGTGTCAGAGGCTTCTGAACGCCACCTGGGCTCACATGGGATATTTTGTAACCAGTAGGTTCCAAAACGAATTGCCCATCCCTAATCATTATTCATTACAGCTTTTACTGTGTTACTGTATTGCTTTTGTTTACCATTTCTCAGGACGGCATTTGTTTGTTTCTTAACATTTATATACATATTGTTTTTAGTTTTAATATTATATTTTAATGATATAATCTGTCTTTTATACTCATTGTTTTAATTTAAATATTGTTATTTCAATGATGTAAGCTGCCTTGTGTCCTTTTTAAGAAGAAAGGGTAAACTAGTTTAATTTAATAATAATTATTCATCTTCAGCAACAACAGGAAGCCGTTCTCTGTCTTTTCCGACACTTAGCACTTTAGCCTAATGTATTACTCTTTTATCTGTTCAGATGCCTTGTACATTGTATGTGCCTACCACAATTGTGAGCTTGCTTGTCATAACTGGAAAATAATTGGCACCTATCCAGCTCTGAAAGAAATGAATAGAGATGGGCACGACTCAGAAAAAAAACTTCGTTTTCGGTTTCGGTTTCGGCTAGGGTCCGATTCGTTTCGTTTCCGTTTTTCGCGAAACTTCGCAAAAATTAGTCGGTTCGTTTTTTCGTTTTTTCGTTGTCGTTAGTACTGGTTTTGGGGGGGGTAGCGGGCTCCTGGAGGCAGCTGCAGGAGTCAGCCAGAGCCACAAGTGACGGACTGGCAGACTCTTTGCACATGCTGCGTTTCACATACTTGTATGTAGTGTAATGCAAGTAGATCTGGCTTAGGATTAAGATGGGTTAGCAGTGCACAAGAGCTAGGGTTAGGCTAGTGACGGGTGAGGTTAGGGTGAGTATTGGGGTGCACCTCTGGGTGCCTCTCTGACCCACTTAGAAGGACAGTGTACTGGTGTATGGGTTAGGCTTAGGCTTAGGGTTCAGGTTCGGGCTACGATTAGTGGGCTGTTTATGCCCGATTGGCACATCCCAGAAGTCTCTGTGGTCAACCTGGCCAAGTGGCCTTGCGATTGGTGGAAAATTTGCATGTTGCACTCTCATGGGCGAGCCCATCATTGCGAATGCACAGGTGTAAAAAAATAAAATGAAATGAAATAAAATAAAATCAACGGAGACGTTTTTTTGCAAGACAAACCCACTGCTGCTACTGTAAAAATTCAAGCATTTAAAATAGCTAATTTTCGCATGTTTCTGTGGTGCTTTGGTGGGGTTTTGGACCACGATTTAAAAAAAATATTGCGGCCGCCATTTTAGATCCCCCCGCACTGCATGGCAAATGGAGACGCCCTCCCAGCCTGGTTCAGTCAGCAAAACCTGGCCATGCGATTGGTGGAATGGCTCCAAGACTTTGCATGGTCCACTCCCATGGGCGAGCCCATCTTTGCAAATGCGCAGGTGTAAAAAAATAAAATGAAATGAAATAAAATAAAATCAACGGAGACTTTTTTTGCAAGACAAACCCACTGCTGCTACTGTAAAAATTCAAGCATTTAAAATAGCTAATTTTCGCATGTTTCTGTGGTGCTTTGGTGGGGTTTTGGACCACGATTTAAAAAAAATATTGCAGTCGGCATTTTGGATCCCCCCGCCCGCACACCGCATGGCAAAGGCAGATGAGACGATCCCCCCCCCCCCGCCTGGTACCAGCAGCGCAGCAGTAGCAGTAGCCAAGGAGAGGGGGGCGAGGAAACCCCCACCCCCCAAAAAAACCACCCTTCTGGCCTGGTAGGTGCCCTCAGACAGTTTTCGCCTGCTTTTAGGGCCGGGAATCGGGTTTTTTTTACTTTTAAAAACTTTTTTTCTGTGCCGCTTGGCATTGCGCGATCGCGTGACGTCACGCAAGTAACGAGCACGACAAATCAGACCAAAATTGTTCATTCGTCGGTTCGAGCTCGAAGTCTGGGGCAGTAATTCCCGTTACCGTTTCCGTAGAGTAACGGAACCGACTAACGGAAACGGAAACGGGAATACCGCTAAGTCGTGCCCATCTCTAGAAATGAAAGATAACCTTATAATTAAAGCTAAGCAGACAATAAAAAACTGTGGAAATCTCTTTGAAGTTTCATAAAAAATCAATTCTTTGTGGTAAGATTTTCAGAATTATACCCTTTGGATTCAGCAGTTCAATAGAACAACACTGAAGATTTTGCAGAAGACCATTTTGCTTCAGCTTTGGTATTTAATTACTTTCCCCATCAGCAACAGCTTCTGTGCAATCCAGAAAACAAACCTTCCCCCATTCCACATACATTGTGGGCACTGACAGGCACCCCACTGCCACCAAAGACTTTACTTAATGATATTTATAGAAATTCAGGCAAATGATACATGCACCTGAGTATGAACCACTAATAGAAAACAGCACGGTTAAGAAGAACATCAGTACTAATCAATCCAGATGCCATAATGTGTGGGTGACTGGTTCTTTGTTGCAGTTGGATATCCACATAAACCAGCACAATGAGGGTTTATAGTTGTTCATGGTATGTTTGTGTCCATTAGGCATGAACTGTTCTGTTTTGCTGCGCTCACGTGCCTTGCGCTGCACCCTCACCTGCCTTTTGGCAACAGGAGTGCAGGTCAGCCTTTCTGATCCAGGGATAGCTGGGCAACACTTCATCTAGTTCCAATCTCTGACTTGACCGGATCTCCTGGCTTCCCTCTCCCACGGCGGAGCATTAGTTTTGTTAAGACATATATAACAAGTAGTAGGGGCGTGGTAGCTCAGTGGACGAAGGCTTCCGAAAACTGTTGGTTGCAAAGTCGGCAGCTTGACAGTGTTTCCTTGCAGTAAAACAGTGTTTCCTTGCAGCCATGCCAGCCACGTAGCCATGGACTTGCACAATATTGGCTCTTTGACTTGAATACAGAGATGAGCACCGCCCCTAGAGTCAGACACGACTAGCACACACGTGTGTGGGGAACCTTTACCTTTACTTTATATAACAAGTAAATGGACTAATGATATTGTCCCATATTCCTGTCCATGATAGGGTTTCTTTGCATATTTGGTTCTAAATTCATCTTGATGTTTCTAGGAAGCCAGTAGAAGGATGCTTATAGAAGTAGGGTAATTGTATTAAAGAAATATCAAAGCATATTTTCTTTCACTAGCATTGATATGGACTCAAGCTACTGAACAGTTTATGAAACAATTCAGTTCTTTGCCATTTGCTTAGTTTCAGCCTTGCAGATTCCAGTATAATTCAAAACCAAACATGCCCTTATATAGCCCATGAAAGCTTATTATGCTGCTTGATTTAATGCAAATGTAGAATTTAATGAAATCTGCTTACCAAAGACACCACATTCTTATTATTTAAATTAAACTAAAAGGAAAACCTTATTATCCCAGTGTTCTGTTTTAGCAAGATATAAGGCCTCATGGAGGGCTTTCAGAGAGAAGCATAATCACCTTGCATAATATGCCTGAATAATCCAATTGGAAATAAATTTATTTATTTAAACGAGAGGCATAACTGTATCACTCATATAAGGGACAATCACAAGCAGCTACACAGGAGGTTATAACCAGACATTCATTGCAAACAAAAAAGCTATCTGTATTTTTTAAAAAATGTGTTTGTTAGGCAGCATAGGATCAGTATGGAGAGCATGATGTCACCCCAAAATTTCAGGGGCACCTCCCTACCCCACCCCACTGTTGTTACGAGCTGTCAGTGCATTTAAGACAGGCTGTGTTGAAATATGCTTAGCCTGCCAGTTTAGTGGAAAAAAAGATGTCAGAACAGTGTTACCGAGACAACCTATTTGCAGAGATACTATCACCCTAAGAGGATTGTGTTCACTGTGACCCAGTCTCCTAAAAGGAGATCTACCAGCATCAAGAAATGTTGCATTTCTCCCTCTAATAATGACTTCTGAGTTTTGTAATTAGTTGGTACAAATTTAACTGTTAATTTGCTGTATCTGTAATCCTGAAACTAACTAATTTAAGAATGCTTTACAATCATATGCCAAGGTCAGATCCATAGTCTAAATCAGAGCTTTAAAACTCAAAACTGTGTTTCTCTTTCAGGTCAAACATTCTCTTCTTAATGAACTATATGCACTACAGTCTGGTTTATGAACTTTCCACTTCAATTCCAAGCTAGTGAAATTTCAGTGAAATTGGATTATTGATCCCAATAGGATATATGAAGAAAAGGGTGCCTTTATGATTGACTTTTAATATATTTACTTTCAAATGCTTCAATTTTGACAAGACTCTCCTCCCTAACTAGAGATATGAAGGCCTGTAAAAAACCTGGAAAAAATAGGGAAAGAAAGCCATTTTTCTAGAGTTTTTTTTCATGAAGGCCTTTTGGTTTGTTTGTTTTTTTTCTGAAAAACTGTAAAAATTGGAAAAAGAAAAAGAAAACAACATGGTGGCAAGGTCTTTGCACAACACGGCCTCTGACTCCTCTTGCTTCTTGCCTTCTTCAGATTCCTCTATCTTCTGCAGCATGTGAAAGGATGTGGCCTATGTTTGGAAATACTCACACTAAATCAAGAAATAAACTGACATGAGAAGGGTAGAGAATATAGATGGTTACAAAACGAAAAAAATGGTTTTTTGTTTTGTTTTGTTTTGTTTCATTTTTCTTTTCATTTTGTTTTGTTTCATAATTAATGAATATTTTAAAAGAATTTTTGTAATGAAATGAAACAAAGCAAAACAATTTGTTATGTTATAAAATGGCTCCCCTGGGTCCTAGAGGCACCAAAGTTTTGGGGTAGATTGCTTGGACTCTTCTCTTTAAGCCTTCCAAATTTGGAGAGGTTTAGAGTTTAGTGGGCCAAGCTATTAAACTCCAGATTGGGTCCCCCATAGAAAAAGAGGAGGAAAATGTGTCTTTTAAACTCAAACCTGTGGAATGCAAAGCATTGCAGTTGAGGGATTACTGAAATTCCGTTTACCTTTAGGATGCGCATAAGCACAGGGGCCATAAATTTTCTCTTGCTCTTTCAGAGTGAAACTTTTAATGCTTTATCACATAGTAACCTCCAAGCAACCCTTCCAAGCTTGGCTTGAGTTTAAATTAAAAACATTTTCCATGGGGATCCATTTTGGGGTTTAATAACTCATCCCCTGAACCCCAAAACTCTCCAAATTTGTAGGGCTTATATGGAAGAGTCAAAGGGAGCTACCAACGAAATTTGGTACCCCTAGGATGCAGGAGAGTCATTTTATAGAGTAATAAAACATTTTGTTTTTAGCAGCTAAAAATGGCATTTTGTTTCATTTTGTAACAAAGTACTCATTCCTGTTTTGTTTTGTAGTGTTTTGAAACCCTAAAAATGACAAAACAGTGTGTCAAATTTTTTTGTATGGCATCCATCTCTAGTAGAGAAGCTTGCTTCAATCCAGGCAAACCTTCAGTTTCTAGAAGTCCATATTAACTGTGTTAGTGACAGAAACAACAGAGTAGCTGCAGAAGTAGAGACTGAAACTGATATTGATAGTTACAGCTCAGAAAATGTTTCTGATTAAATTTCATGCCCTTTCATTGAAACTTAGTCCCAGCCCCTTCTGTGCATTTCCCCCCTCTTCAATTCTTTTTATGAGAATGAGGTTTTTATGTTATTTTTATTTAATACTGTGGAGAGGTAATATGAATAATTGTTAAATCTGGATTTTCAATCATTGTTTTGTAGAGGTTTTCTTATTCCCCATAAACTAGTAAACAGTTCAGGAGATTTTTACTCCATCTGTTACAATTAAAAATAAATGTTATTTAAAAAGTAAATTGTGTTTGTAATAATTGTTTGAATACACTATATTTTAATATGCTAGTTGTGATAATTTTAAGCAAAGTCGAATTATTCATGATCATATTTTATGTTCCTAAAGTAACAGAATGACTTTCAAGCTGTAAAAGGGGGGGGGATTGCTAATGTAGCTTTATTTTTAATGAAAAATTCCATTTGTTTTGTTTTTTTCTGAAAAAAAAATTAAAAACCCAATTTTTTTTCCAAGCTTCAAAATTTCTGGAAATTTTACAACTCTAATCCTTACCTCTTCCAAGTTTGGTGAAGACTGGATATGGGACGTCCAAATTATATCTCCTCTAAGCAGATTCCCCCTACCCCCAGGAAGGAGGTCTTTAGCAGCTGGCTTTCACCATCATTTAACAGCAGCAGCAGCAACAATGACAACAACAATGCCTGTCAAGCCAATTTTGACTTATAGTGACTCCTTTTTAGGGTTTCTAGGTAGACAATATTCAGAAGTGGTTTACCATACCCTTCTGCTGGGGGTGCCTTGGGACTGTACCTTGCCCAAGGCCACACTGGCTACCTCTGCTTCACAGAAGGTGCAGTGGGGAATATTCTGGGATCCGTGTGGACCATTACATAGCCCAGCTAATTCATGACTCAGAAATCACTAAAAAGCCATCCATTTATAATCATCCATTTATAATAATCAGTGATATTGATTTGTAAAATTCATTCCAAAAATTGTAAACTGATGAATTTGCAATTTTTGGAATGAATTTTGCAATTTCTATATACATCACTATGATGTATATAGAAATCCTCTACAGGCAAGGCATGGATTTCTCGGATCATTACATCTCTATCGTCTTGTCAGCTGAACAGAAAATGCTAGCACTTACTTTTGTTGTTTGTGAGTTACACACACAAGGATTCACACACACATGAGCCTAAGAGAATGCTTACTTGAATGTGTGTGAAATAGTCACATAAAAGTTTGATTCCTTGAATCTTTGAGCCAGACAGGGCCTTTGTCAAGACTTGGACAAAAAAAAAAATGCTGGAAGCAGATTTTATCTTCCTTTCTACTGCTTGAACATGCCATACAGGAAGTGAGAGGACCTTGAGATAAGAGGCTAGATCCTCTTTGTTATGGTGGCATAAACAAAACAATGTAGCTTTGGGGGACAAAATGCCCCTGGTGAAGAAATCACCAGAGACATTATTGGTTGCACACTGAGTTATATGACTGAGTTTGGTGCTTTTTTAACCTGGGACTATTTGCCTACAAAAATCATGTTGGCATAGCTGTACAAGATGACTCTGGCCATTCTGTCTCAGTGGTGAAGGATCTGCCCTCTCTTTCACCAGGGAGAGCAAATTCTGCAGCAGAACACTCTCAGCTCTGGAATGTAGAACCTGTCCACCACCTCCCTCTGTTTTTTTTGGTGTGTGTGTGTGTGTGTGTGTGTGTGTTTTAACTAACCTGTGAAAATGCATGGCTGGCATATAGATTTCAGATGTAAAAATACCAAAACAAATGTTGACAACCTCGAGCGGGTGCAGAGGAGGGTGACCAGGATGGTTGAGGGTCTGGAGGAAATGTCTTATGAGGAATGGCTTAAGGAACTGGGAATGTTTAGCCTCTCTAAAAGAAGGCTGAGGGGGATATGATAGCTATGTTTAAATATTTGAAAGGATGTCATACTGAAGAGGGAACAGGTTTGTTTTCCATGGCTTCAGAGACTAGGACTCGGGGCTATGGTTCCAAACTACAAGAAAAGAGATTCCATTTGAACATTAGGAAGAACTTCATCACAGTTAGAGCTGTTCGGCAGTGGAATATGCTGCCACAAAGGGTGGTGGAGTCTCCTTCTTTGGAGGTTTTTAAACAGAGGCTGGATGGCCATCTGTCGAAAATATTGTGATAGGGGTTCCTGCATGGCAGGGGGTTGGATTAGATGGCCCTTGAGGTCTCTTCCAACTCTATGATTCTATGATTCTATGATTTCTGATTTGTTTCCATGAAAAAAATCACATGTATGTCTAGAAACTTTTGCTGGGAAAGAAACAGATGTTCTTCCAGGCTCCTCCCAAAGCATTGTTTCTTTATAAATTATCAATATCACAGAATCAGCTATTGTCTGTGTACAAATGTATGTATCATATAGTTTTCCCCTTGATTTGTATTCCACAAATCAGTACTTTTTAAAAAAACAATCTGATGTTTGTCCCAGATTCAGACTAAGAAGTATTACACAAGAGATCTGTCTTTAAACACCAATTTATTTTTGAAAAATACTGATCTGAATTTTGGATTAGATTTTGTCTGTATACAAGAGATGTCATTCATAGCAAAACATTTATGTGTGCCATATTTGCCATATGCCAGTATTTTATATGCATCTCACCCAAGTAACTAGTGTATTTTTTTCAGTCAAAGCTTGCCTGTAAACATCCAGTTTCTGGACAATCTTAAGGATCTCTTATCCTTGCCTCTGCCATATCTACAATATTCTGACATATTTCTAAATAGTAAAAATGAGAAAATGACAAGTTTAGCCCTAGCCACAGCTAGTAATGGTTTGAAGTTTTGGATGATAGCAGTAAACCTGCAGAGGGGCAGAGAAATTTCCCCTTCCTTTTGTGATGTTTTTACAATGACAGTAAATCAAAGACAAGAACAGACTTCTTCTGCTTCAGTGAATATCATAAAGACAATGCAATCTGTATTCAGGGGCTGTTTATGGAACAACACTGCATTAATTGCACAGATTTCAAAACCGTATTCTACGCATTTCATGGATGTGTCATGGAAAACTGAGCCATTTGCCCATGGAAGTGGTTCAAGTGATGGTCCCCTGTAAATGCATCCATGAAAGTGAACAACTATAGTAATAATTTATTTATGTATTTATTTTAGAGTATTTTACCCTGCCTTTCTCCTTGGAAAAGGACCTAAGTTGGCTTACAGTAATGAGGGATAGTATCCAGTACAATAAAATTAACACATGATAATATACAGTCCAGTACAATTAAGACATGTTGAAGTATTGAGAACAAGGAATTGGGGGACATCTTACAGCATTAATAGACAACATTACATTAAAGCGACAAGGTTATTAATTACAAACACGTGAATCTATGTGAACCTATAGATTTATATAACATATAATGGTAGACCATCATTCAGGGAAAGTTTGCCCGAAGAAAAAGGTCTTTGCCTGTTTCCAGAAGGACAACAGAGATGGGGCAGTCCTGGCCTCTAGTGGGTGGGAGTTCCAGAGTCTGGGCACAGCAGTCAAGAAGGCCGTTTCATGGGCTCCCACAAGATGTACCTGTGAGGGTGGCGGGATATGGAATTGAAAAACAAATCAAATTTTCTGACACATTTGGCTGATACATCAAAATTCATCAATTTGTGTTAGTCATAAATGAAGTCCCCCAACAAATATGACCTTTTAGCAATTTTTGATTCTTTAATTCATTGATCTATAAAATGGCCCTCAAGGCCTCTAGACACCAAAAATGGAGGAAAGCATCCCATGACTCTCATCTACAATCCCACCAGTTTTGTGGAAATTGGATTTTTGATGTTTGAGTTCTTCACCCCCAAATAACACCCCCCAGGAACATTATCTCCAAATTTGCAGATAAATGTTCTCTGACTCTTCTCTACAATGCCTCCAAGATTGGTGAAGATTGGGCTTCCCCAACCCAGTTTGTAAGGAAGCTTTCCTACCCCCCCCCCAAGAGATTGTAAAGGAACCTCAAGAGAAGCCTCTATGTGGGTTTTGTGTCTTTAGGATCTTGGGGAGGCACTTTCCATGGGGGGCATCTTTGGATGTGCATATCTCAGACATATGGACCCCAAACTAAACCAAACTTTCCGGACTTGTAGAAGAAAGGCAGAGGAAGCTTCCCTCCAAATTTGGATCCTCTAGAAGCCACTATAGATATAACAGTTACTCACTATTTTGTTGTTGCTTCAGGTTGTTGTGCCTTGAAGGAAATCACAACAAGGAATTTTCAAGGACTCCAAGTACGAACGAGTCAAGAAGCATTACATTTCTCACCTCCATAATTGGCACAAACTGTCTCTCCAGAAAACCAGTGATTTTTCCCTTTGAGAAATAAGGACAGACATACAGCAAGTGCAAAACTACTGGCTGACTGTTAGGAAAGGCACAGATATTACCATGCTTCTGATCTTGAAAGTCCATGCACCAAAGGCAACAACTACAGTCATCTTCTGCAGTTTGTATTATTCAAAGTGAATTTTTAATGCTGAAACATTACTTGTAACATTTTATTTAGTATGTGCAAACAAGTCACACTTAGTTTTCCTCTGTTCTCAAAAATGCCCCCCATGCCTCATTTTCTTGTGGAGTTGAGGACAGGAGGTCGATTCAAGTAAGATTTTACATGTGTCTTGGGTCTTGCATTGGAGGTTGGTCGTTTATGTGACCATGTTGGCCATACTTATGTATAAAGATGTATAATTATAACTGAACATCATTGTTGCCTACAGCTCAGCTCCCCTAGCGGCATGATGTAAAATGAAGAGGCATGAGCATCACAGTTTTGGGGTATAACTGGGCCACAATGTTATTTAATACAGAGAACAGTACTCTGGCTAGGCCATTGGGTCGGATCCCATGCATCAAAGGGGCACCCATACCTTTGATGTTCCCGGCTGCTAGGGACACCCCAAGGTGTCCACCCCATCGGTGTCCTGTGCTTCCACTCCCATTACATGCTCCAGGGGGTGTCCACCCCCATCAGAGGCCAAGTCATAAATCACTGTCACGAGGTCATAAATCATTGTCACCAGGTATCATTGTCACCAAGTCATAAATCATTGTCACCCATTCATCAATCATGGTCAAATGGTCATAAATCATCCTCACCGGGGGGGCACCTTCCCCCCCAACCCTGTTATTTTACCATGACCATATCTGGTTTAATTTTTTGCCTTAGAGCCTGGATCCATCCCAATGCCTATAAAATTGCCAAACCTCTCCATTCTGGCAAACATACTATCATTCATCCTATTATCTACGATACGGTTATAGAACCAACATATATAAGAAAAAGGGGAGGGTGGGCCGGGCTGCTCGGCAACCGGGCTGCTTGGTGAAAGAAGGGGTTATCCTCCTCGGACCCTCTTTTAAAACCCCTGGGACAGCCCCTTGTAATGTGCTATGCACCAATGGGGCTGCCCCCCTCCTGGCACCCATTTCCATGTCTGGGCATCTCCCCCCCCCAGTTCTTCCTGGACCCTTGGCCCATCCTTGCTTCCCATGTGTGTGTGTGTGGGGGGGGGGTCGCCATCATGCCTTTGTTCCAGGTCGCCCATTCTGGCAACAATCCTCAGGCCAATAAGTCCGGCCCTCTCCTGTTGATTCATAATAATCATCAGAACTGCAGAGGTGGAAGGGGATCTATGGATCATGACGTCCAGCTCCTGTCATGGAGGCACAGTGGGGAACCAAAACCCCAAGTTCCAGCTCCACAGCCAGATATCCAAACCACTGAACTATCTGACAGTTTGATGGTGGTGGTAAAGGTAGTTGAGTATGGTTGGTTTCAATCCCTTTTGCTACTGTGGAATGCCCCACATACCTCCCTCTGTTGATGTATCATCCAATATTAATTGCTTAATATGAGCATAATATAGATGTTATTGTGGGCTAGGCATTCTTAATTGTCCTATTGGTGTGTTTTATGCTTGTTTAAACATTTGGCATGCTCTAAATGAAAGGTTAATGGCTGAAGTGTCAAATTTATACTAACCCGTATTATAACTTTTATTACATATTGTGGCTATTGAGCTATTCTTGCACCTAAAATTGTCACTGTTTTGTATGAACTGTTTGGAGCACAATGGATTTGTGGGAAATGTGGTACATTAATAAACTGACTATGACTATATACAGTGTAGATGGCTGTGCCAAATCCATTTTTCTCTTTTAATAGACTCACTGTTTGTCTCTTTCTGAAGCATAGCTGTGTGCTCAGCATTTTTCACCACCTGAGTTTGCACTTTGAAAGAAGTTGCTCCCTTCTGCCCCTGGATTGATCTTAGTGGGAAGTACATTCTGCATGAAAAAAGTATAGTGAATTATACTCTCAAACCTATGAGGCAGATTATTTATTTGTTTAACTCAAAAAGGATGGGGGGAAACTGGTTCATAGGACAGAAGGCCTATGACTGTGTCAACAGTAACAAGCCATGCTGGAGGGATTTTTAAGGGAGAAAAAACTCTCTTCTCTCCTCTGCATGCATGGCCACTCCAAAAACACAGCCCCTATGAGTCAATTAGGCCTAGAAAATACAGGTAGGTCTCATTTGCAGTTATCATCGGATTTGACAGTGGCCTGGGAATAGAACTTTACAGGAAACCCACCCACACTGATCAGAATCTACTGTTTGACTCCCACTATCCATTACAACACAAATTGGGACTCATCAGGATGACTCTAAACCACAGAGCAGAGAGCATCCCCACCTCCACAGAAGCCAAGAAGAAGGAAGAAAGGCACCTGAAGACACTGCTTAAGGTCTGTGGATCTCCAAAGTGGGCCTTCAACAAAGCAGTGTTCTGACCCAGAAGAACAATGGATCAGCCTGAGACCCAGAACCAACAGAAGACCTTGATCATTCCTTATATGGCTGAAGTGTCTGAAAAGCTTAAATGGATTTTTGGCAAGCCCCACATACCCACAAACACACTAAGGCAGAAACTTGTCCACTCAAAAGACCCAGCACCAAAACACCAAGAGGAGCAATACAGTATTCGTGGTCCAGTGCAGTGAGGATGGCAGAGTATGCTCTACATTGGAGAAACCAAACAACCACTAAACAGGAGGATGACCCAGCACAGAAGGAGCAACAGCTCCTGACCAGAATCAGTAGTGTACCTTCATGTGAAAGACGCTCATTCAAAGATGAGAATGTACACATAATAGACAGAGAAGATAGGTGGTTTGAGAAAGTGGTCAAGGAAGCCATTCATGTGTATACTGAAAATCCCTTTCCCAACAGAGGTGGGGGACTTAGACACAATCTGTCTGCCACTTATCACAATGCCCTTTCATTGATCCCCAGGCAACTCAGAAGCACATCACACCTCTACCAGGAAGGCCAAGGCTAATGATTCATGCTTAGTGGGTGTTGGAGAGGGTTGAATAAGTGGGACTTTCATGCACTCCAGGCCATTGTACACCAAATGAGGCCATGCAGGCCAATTGTCTAGCTAACAAGACTATTTGGGCCACTGTCCACCTAATGAGCCTATTCAGACCAAGGTGGTGTGAAAGCAAGGTGAAGTATAATTTGGAGGCCTTGCTACCAAATTTTCTCAGTCTGACAAAGCTGCTTGGATGAGCAGTGAAATGTTTCACCCTCACAAGAAAAGAAGTCCAGCTGCCATGACTCAACTTTTGGATAACATCACCTGGATGGCTGAGAATCTTTACAGACAGGTCTCATTTGCATTTACCATATTTAGTGGGGTTATCCAGAAAAATGTGGATAGGGGGAGCAATGGGAGAGATGGAGAGCGACAGCAAGAGGAACAATAAGGAACCAAAGAGCAGAAAGAGAGGGAGGGGAAGCAAATGAAAGAGAGAGTGGAAGTGACATAAAGGAACTGGGTTGTGTTTTGACAACACTAGCCTTTCTTCCTTTTAACTTTAGGTCTATATCCCACAGTCTGTGGCCCTTGAGACTTTAACCTACACAAAATCTGCCTTTTGATAGAGGAAGCTTTTCCATCTTTGGCTGAATATGGGACTGTGACAGATTAAAGCTGGAGAATTCTGCATTCAATGCATGCACTATCCTACTGAGCTAAGTCCCTTTTCTGATAGTATAAATATAGTCCTGTTCTGGGGTTTGCAAGGTATAATTTTGTGAAGATCATTACCTTTTCTTGTTTTCCCTCTATCTCAGAAGGCTTTGACTGGCCTGCCTTGTATTTATTTGAATGTGTATTAGGAACATTTCATTGTTTATTATGTACCTGACATGCCTGAGTTTGTATATCAGGGGCCTTGACAGAAAGATGATAGAGAGATTATAAAGGGAGAAACATGTCAACTCTGTACAGGGTTGAAATCCTGTGTGTACTTATCTGGGAGAACATTCCATTGAACATCTTGGGACTAGAAATGGGCATGAAATGAATTTTTTTCATTTCATTTTTTGTTTGTCATTTCATTCCCTAACAAAATGAAAAAATGAAGTGACCCATCAAAGAAAAATGAAACAAAATGAAATGGAAATTTCTGTTTTGTTCCATTTGGTTTTCCCATAGGAATGCATTGAAGCAATACATTCCATGGGAAACTGATTGGACGCGGGGAAACCATGGGCTTTTTATACCTTTTCCCCACCTGAAGCCCTGTGTGCCATCTGATAGGCACTGAGATGGGGGGAACCTTCCCCCCCCCCTGCCCCAGCGCTGATCAGCTGATGTGGGGGGGGGCTTGGCGGAGGGGGGGAAAGTTCCACCAGCACTACACACACACACACACACACACACACACACACACACACACACACACA
>JAHTLZ010000122.1:604587-618455 GCA_023846285.1 Phrynocephalus versicolor
ACACACACACACACACACACACACACACACACACACACACACACACAAACAAACATTGCACATGCACCACACACACAGTACACACATATACACATGTTAAAAAAACAAGAATGAAACAAAACAACAAATGAAATGATTTTTTTAAAAAAATAGTCTAAAATGAAACGAAACAGAAGGGAACAGAACAAACAAAAAACGAAATGAAATGCCATTTTAGCATTTTGTGCCTATCTCTACATGGGACTTATCTTTGAAGAAATGGGTATAGGATTGCACTGAAAAGCCGGCAATTGTTTTAAGAAGAATCACGCACATGCAGAAATGCCTGCAAGTGTCTGCAAGTACGGCTGTTATCTTTCTTTTTCTACTTCTACTCTTTATCTGCGCAATGTCAACAATAACAGCAGACAATATTATGACATTTACAACAATGCTTTCAAATAGGAACAATTTTCCACCAGGCCATTCTTTTTTAAAAATGGCATATTTTGGAAAGAAAAACCCTCACTTTCCACGTTACTCAAGTTGTGTTTCCTTTGGGGGCCAATTCTTCCTGCAGTACTTGGGATAAATGATACACAAAGACTTATTTCATTTTGAAATGGGGCATTGTAAAATTACAGACCCTTGAGAGCCCGTAAATTGTCTAAGCAGGGGGAAACGGGAGTCAACCACAGTGAAATCATCAATGGCTTTCCTATCATTGCTGGAACTCTAATTTTCTTGGTTATTGCTTGAGTTGATAAAACAAATAAAGAAGGCATTTCAGAGACATTTCTTTAATATGCAAAATGAATTTCAATGTCGTCTCCTGCTGGTATTTTTATGGAAAACCAGACTAGATGGTACACATGGAATACAAAAATCTGCATTTAGATGGAAATATTATGGAATGTATTATAAGGTACAGACCAAGACTTTTAATGGTGATAGTGAAGTGTTGCATTATATGGTTGAATGGAGAGACAGAATGCCTAGAGACTTTAGTGTCCTATGGTAACCAACTGCCCTGGTTTGCCCATGAGGGCCTGTTTTCTTTTAGCTGGAACCGAATATCGATTTTCAAAAGTCAGCTATGGAAATAGCTGGTCTTTTACTCAGATACATTTTGACACCTGCATGTGAATTGCAAACTGTAAAACAACACCAGCAGTTGACCTTTACACACCCTCTTTCGTCAAAAGGTCTTACAGGGTTCAATCACAATTCAAGGTAGGCAATGACCTTGTTTCTACTGACTTTCATGGAGCTAGGTTTATGTATGCACACCCTTCATAGTTCTCAGATAAAAACACAAGGTTTTGAGTACGCATGTCTGATACTAAAAGCACTTTAAACACCAATGTTGCACTAATAAGGCATGCACAGTTTGGTTCGGTTTACATCAGTTATATTGCAGGGTGGGAGCAAGATAGAAGCCATAAGTAGTTCAAACAAAGTTCCATCCATCTTTGAAAATTGCACTGTAAAGGTACAGGAAGGGATGCCAGTATTTGCCTGACAGAATTGGAAACAAAGATATTTCAATCCATACAACCAGTGTACAGTGGTACCTCAGATAACAATTGCCCCGGTTAACGAATAATTCCAATAACAACTGCAAATTTCTGGGTATAGGGTTGCCTCTGATAACGAATTTTCCCTATGGGCTGCCTCGGATAACTAATCGCAATTCCTAGGTATAGGGCTGCCTTGGAGAATGAATTTTCTCTATGGGCTGCCTTGGATAACGAATCTTCCTATGGGCTGCCTCGGATAACAAATTTTCTCTATGGACTGCCTCAGATAATGAATCAGCATGCATCAGTAAAAAAGTTATCCCAGGTGAAATTGCATCTGTACCTTTAAAGTGCACTTTTTAAAGAGTTTTGAGCAAAAAACCAGGTGTCTGTGCCTTTTCCTCGGCTCCAGAACAGATTAAACGGTTTCCCATTCATTCCTATGGGAAACTGCGTTTCGGATAGCAACGTGTTTTAGATAACAACTAGCCTCAGAGAATGAATTACCGTCGTTATCCGAGGCACCACTGTATGTACCTTTTTAAAACCTTAGCACCAATCAGCTGGCCTGTGGGCCAGGTCGGCGCTTTTTTTTTTTTTTAACCTGTGGTGGTGAGCCAATTTACAGAAGGAACAAAACGGTTTGTTTTAACAACAACAAAAAAGACCATTTAGTTTCATCTCTAACTAAATGCTGCTTCATTGTTTTGTTTTGCTATGTTACAAAATGACAAAACAGCATTTCATTTTTCATTTTGTGCCCATCCCTAGTGCCCAACCTAAGGAAGCTTCTGTTTATGACATGTTAGGACAGAATATGGAGAGAGAGAGAGAGAGGATGGTTTCCTATAGAGTACATTTTATCCCTTTCACCAGTTCACTCTGTATGGAGAACATACATGGTAAGTTGAACTAGATTCAGTTGAAGGGAACAAGTGGAAATTGGAGGAAGAAGGATCAATAATTTAAGATATGCAAATGAGACCCACTTAACGGCAGAGAGCAGCCATGACTTGGAACAAGAAAGAAGACCTTATGTGGATACCCCGTACTGCAAGGAAGACAAACAAGCAAATCAAGCCTGAACTATTTCTGGAGGTGAAAGTGATGGAAATGAGGCTGTCTTACTTTGGGCAAATCATTCCCTGGAATGCAAGATTCTCTGGAAAAGACAGTAATGCTGGAAAAAACTGAAGACAGCAGGAAAAAGAGGAAGATCTAATTAAAATGGATTGACTTCTTAAAAGAACAGGCTAGAGTTTACAAGAGCTTTTGAGGGCTGGACAGTTTGGATGGCTCTTTATTTATAGGGTCGGCACACATTGGAAGAGACTGGATGGCCTGTAAGAACAACAGCAACAAACCGTCCACCTTGGCCTTCAGCCAGTGTACTAAGACTGCAGATCGGGCTTGAATGTCTGAATTAAAGACCCCATACATGACTGAGAGTAGTTAATATTATTTCTCCAATTGCCCACAAGCAGCATCTAAACATAGCTGTTGTGAGTTTTTCAGGCAGTTTGGGAAGTTCCCTGAGCTCCTTGTCCTCTGAAAATGCCAGACACAGAGTCTGGTGAAACGTCAGGAAGAGAAACTTCGAGAACACAGCCAAACATCCCCAAAAAAACTCACAACAGCTATCAGATTCCGGTCGTGAAAGCCTTCAAGAATACATAAAGGGTTTTGTATTTATAAAACTTATGTGTAAGCTGTCACTGCCTTTTCACTTTTTGTTTGTAAAATTACCTGTGAATTTTTTCATCCAGTAGTTTCAAAACTAGAGTTGTCAGTTACCAATCAGAATATCTAAAGGGAGAGGAAGTTTGAATGGGGCCTGGCAAAAAGTGCTCTTGAATCATTTGATTCTTGTGGGGCTATTGTGTGCTGAGTTCTTCCATCTTGAATTGGTTGCTGCCTGCCTCCTATGCCTATAGCTATGTCTATACCTATATCTTCCCACTTGTAATTGTCCAGATTATTTGTGTTGCTGCAAAGCAGCTTGCCTGTGCTAGTATACCTCACTGGGATCCATCCACTGCCAGAATACTTTGCAGACTGATTCTCTCTCTCTGTCTCTCTGTCTCTGTGTGTGTGTGTGTGTGCGTGCGCGCACGTGCATGCGCACACGTGCGTGCGTGCGTGCACATGCTATTCTTTCTTGGATTAGTTTTGCCATTTCTTAGCCTGGTGACTGCTGCCTGCTGTCTTCTTTCTTTTTAAGTTTTATTTTTCAATTGAAAAGGTTCACATAGATTCACATGTTTATAATGAATAATTGAAAAAACATAGAAAGTATATACATAAGGGAAAAATAAAAAGGAAAAACACCCCCCCCAAAAAAGATAGCACACATAATGGAAGATGGGCAGTATATAAATAAATAAATAAATAAATAAATAAATAATTTTTTTTGAAATATAACATATCTCGTTCGGTGATCCTCTGTCATTGAAGCCTGCTCTCTTTACAGAAGGGGAAAAACTGCATCACATGTTTGTGGTGGTGGTGGTGGGAGAGAAGAACCTCCCCATATTCTAGTGTTTTGGTTGTGGGCGCTTTGACTGTGTGCGTGTTTCCTTTATTATCTTGGCAACTTGCTTTGATTTGTGGAATTAATATACTGTGCAATTATCCTATAAAATATGTACACTTTGGTGTTGTTTTTAAGGAATTCTTTTTTCAGTGGAGAGGGGCATGGGCGAGGGCTGTGGACTTTATGACTGTGGTGAAGTGTCACTAGAATGTGCTTGCTGTTGTTGATTGGGCACAGGTGGGGCCATTTCTGTCTCATTCTTGGCTTTGTATCATTGGTTGCTTTGATAAGTGTGCATCTCTGTATGCTAGGCAGCCAGTGTCTGTCTGCCTACTTCCTTGCTCCCCGCCTCCGCTCTATTCTATTCAGACCAGAAGGTCTTTTCTGATAGGTGGGTGGTTCTGATGAATGTGGGTATATAACCTAGCGCCTACATGGGTCTGATTATCATTTTCTCATCTAAACTGCTGGATAGCTTAGTGGCATAGAGTCCAGTTCCCCCACTGTGCCTCCTTGAAAGGGGCTGAACTTGATGATCCATAGGGTCCATTCCAGTTCTGCAGTTCAAAGTTATCATTCAAAGGTTTCCTGTTTTTGGACTAGATTGCTTCTCAGTTGCCTTTCCTATGCTTGTTTGGTGTAAGTAAAGATCTTGGAATAAGTAAAGTTTTGGACAACCAGAAAATACTAGTGGAGAAACATGGAAGTAAAACCTGAAATATGGTTTCCTTTCATGTAAAATGAAAGAGCTGATACACAAAAATACACAAATGAAAGGACCTCTCCTGAAAGAATCCAGAATGAAAGAAATAGGAAAATTTCCACTGTACCCATGCCTACATATGAGTGCATCGCTATTTCTCCTGTTTTTTCTTTAAAGTTAAGGAAGAGTGTGGCAGGATTTCTTATACTTAAACAGCGGATGTTTCTGAAATATCAATGGAGCATTATAAGCGTCAATGAATCCTTGTTTTGTCAAGTGCTTTGTGCATGGCAAACAGATCAATAGTTATAAACTCAGTGACTTGGTCCCTCGGGCTATTCAGCAGTGAAGATCAATCCATATTCAACAAAAGTGAAGATGGAAGTTTCACTTACAGCCAATTAACTACACAGAATGGAAGAAAGCAATTTCCAAAACAAGTCAATGGCAATGCCCCAACTAAGATTGGCCATCACCTGATTTCTGAATTGAAACAGTGATGTGATACTATCCTATTAGGGGAAAAAATACAGAACTGTCATTTCACAGTTCTCTCTCTGCAGACTCTGTCTAGAGAGGGACTTCAAGGGATGAGTGTTCTCTGCATTGAACAGGCAATTCTCAATCAACAAAACAGCCAAGGTGTCATGCATATTGTTTACAATATGGTTGCCAGTCAGAGCATCTATCAGATAAGTGGCTGACACTGTAACAGTTTTCCTGTGGTGTTCCACACTTGGGCAGGGGACAACTATCACAGAAATATACATGTTTAGCAGTGCCTGTACAGCTTGGGACCGTGGGCACATTTCTCTAGATCATTGTTGGAGTATTTGAGCCCTCTAGAGGGAAATGGGGTAGAAGCTCTGCATAAAATGAGACATCACTCAGCAAGAAATATGAAACCAAGCTTTCTATAAATACTGAAAAATAAGTGACTGAGCAAAAATGACATATGCAATTCAATGCATTTGGCTTTCTCCCCCCTTCCTTCCTTCCTTCCTTCCTTCCTTCCTTCCTTCCTTCCTTCCTTCCTTCCTTCCTTCCTTCCTTCCTTCCTTCCTTTCTTTCCATCAGTCCGTCCATCTGGCTGGCTGGCAATGTATATGTTTGTGAAGGAATAGGTACGATCCAGACTAGAGATGGGCATGACTCAAAAAAATAATTTTTTGTTTTTTCGTTTGTCGTTTTGGGGTCCATTTTGGTTCATTTTTGTTTTTCGGGGGTTTTTGCGCATTTTTCATTTTCGTTTTAGTTATGAAACAAACCGAAAAAACAAAACAAAAATGAAAATTTTTCGTTTTCGTTAGCATTTTTTCCGTTGGAATGTGTCTGCCATAACGAAAACGAAAAACAGGGCAAAATTTTTCGTTTCGTTTTCATTTTCGTTTTGTTTTCTGGAAAATTTTCGTTTTTGTTTTCGTTGCGTAACAGAAACGAAAAACAAAAACGAAAACGAAAATTTCGCTGAGTTGTGCCCATCTCTAATCCAGACTAAGGGTAAATTTTTATACTCACTTACCCAGGTGTATGCTCCTGTCCTCAAACAGACAAACCTTCAGATGTAGAGGTGGGCATGAAACAGAAAACCAATGGTTCGGTTTGTTCTGTTTCGGGCCCACCCTTGGTTCGGTTCAGTTCGGGTTCATATGAATTTTTAAAAAATTCATACGAACCTGAACCAAGCTGAACTGGTTTGAGTCTGACTTACCAGCGGTGGTGGCGGCAGCGATGGTGATCCTGGTGGTGGCGCCAGGGGCTTTTTGAGGCATTACCTTCCCCATGTCACAACTCACAGACTCACACAGAGAGGTAAGTTCAGGCTTTTACTGGAAACTCAGAGCCAAACCCCAATGCAGCAAATCAGAAGTAAATCAGAGTCCAGAAAACCTATAGCAAAGTCATGCCTATTCAGAGAGCAAAGCAGAGTCCAAGATAAACAGTCCAGGGGTCAAACCCAGAATGCCAATGGTAGCTTACACCAAGTCCACTAAGAGAGAAAGTCCAGAGCCAAGAGAGACGAGGTCCAGGGTCACGCCAAGCGACAAGGATCAAGCAAGAAAGCAGTAGCAAGTCGTCATATCAACGTGTTGCTTGCACAATTTGCCTCAGTCCTGAATGCTTAATTTATGTCTCCAGAGAGCAACATAACTTCCCCAGAAAATAACCCTGTCAAAACTCAGGACTCCCTAAATGTAGACATCAGTGGTTCAGATAAAACTTGTCTCTGCTTCTCCTGGTTGTAAGTCTTCACTGCCTTCGACAAGCAGACTTCTGTGGGGGTGGAGAATCCCCTGAAGATGCTGAGTCACTCTCCTGTGCAGCTGCTGGAGGAATTGACAGCCCTGAAACCCCATCTGGGGCTTCTTCAGGCATTAACTCTTTAGTCTCTGGAATAGGTTCTGGCAGGGGCCTGACACCACGCACCTCAGGGTTGTTTTTTATTTTTATTTTTCCAGCACCAACCACGCAGTCCATGGGGCTGGGTCGGCACTTATTTTACTTTATTTATTTTTTTAAATTTTAGAGCGCTGACCACATGGTGCCAGGGGCCGGATTGACACTTTTTAAAAATTTTATTCTATTTTAAAAAGTCCCCCACTGGGGGCTTTTTGAGGCACTGCCTTGGGGCCAGCTCCCCATGCCTCGGGTTTTTATTTTATTTTTCTAGCATTGACCACACAGCCCCTGGGGCTGGGTCGGTGCTTGTTTTTTTATTTTTGTATTTTTTTTATTTTATAAAGGCCCCAGCCAGGGGCTATTTGAGGTGCTAGCTTGGGGCCAGCTCCCCCTGCCTCACTTTTTTTTTAAATTTTTCCAGAAAGGGCTCTGAGTGCCGTCATTGGCACCTGTGCCATAGGTTCGCCAACAAAGACAACATTAAAGCTACAAGAGAACATGAGAAGTTAAAGAGCGAGTAAAAATTCCATGTAGTCATGCACAGTTGACCATTCAAAAGTTATGGGGGATAGAAACTAACATTGAAAACGTAGTGTCAAAGCAATAACACAAGGGAGATATAAACACAAAGTTATAAGTGGCTATAAACACAAAAACTGTGTAATCATGTATATGATAGATTCATATAAAGACACATAATAGGTAGTCCATCATTCAAAAAAAAAAAAAAAGCTTGTTTGCAGAGAAAAGTCTTTGCCTGTTTCCAGAAAGACAATAGAGATGGGGTGGTCCTGGCCTCTAGTGGGAGGGAGTCCCAGAGTCTGGGTGCAGCAGTTGAGAAGGCCCTTTCTTGGGTTCCCACAAGATGTACCCATGAGGGTGGTGGAATGGAGAGAAAGACTTCTCCTGATGACCTTAACACCCGAGCCAGTTCATACTGTGAGATTCAACCTTTGAGGTAGCTAGGACACAGGTCGTACAGTGCTTTGTAGGTCAAGGTCAGCACCTTGAATTGTGCCTGATAGCTGATTGGCAGCCAGTGGAGCTGCTTTAGTAGGGGTGTAATGTGACTGGCATTGTTTTTCCTGCTGGCAATGCAGGCACAATATTGTGCAGCGATATTGGACTATTTCCTGACATCTTGAATTGTGGCATGCTCAGTCTTATAATAACAAAGTGTGGGTGCTTTTCACTTTTGAAAGGCCTTTTTTGAGGATCCATAATCGAGCCCCTACAATTCTAATTAAAAATTAGTGCTGTAGCTAACCATTCTCTTTCAAGATAAGCAAGATTTATTTTTCCAATTTATAGTAGCTATTTTCAGTCTAGGGACACTTGGGTTGCCTATTTTTAAATGGGGGACAGTTTTACCTTTAAAGAAGCACTGAAGTCCCTTTGTCCGAACCTCTTTGGCACAGAGCAAAAATGGATTGTCTGCTATACCTGTGCCAAATGTAATGTCCAACTCCCAAATTTCAAAATTTTCCCACCCATTTGTGTTGCCTTGTAGAATGTTGATTTGTTCTGCTGCACAATATAGTTACATTTTCATGCAACCATTAACTCTTGCGTAGTATGCTGCTCCTGAATACCCTTAAATTTCTATTATGTTCTTTCTGACCTTTTTCAATCCCAATTATTTCATTTTAGGTCAGGTTATCCTTGGGTTAATATATGCTATATCTTTTCTAGAAATGACAATAGTGCGACCTTATGGTGTTTCCAAATGACCTGTTGCTGTTGCTGTATCATTGAAAATAATGGGGACACCTGAAATGACATAGCTTGCTGTGTGCTCCAGAGACCTAGCAGTTAAGAGATAACTATGTTTTAGCTGAATAATCAAATATAATACTCTATTCCAGAAGCTGTTTTCAAAACACGCACATGCTGTGGACTAATGACTATTACTACATTATGCTTTCAACCTTGAACACCTTCTAAAGGTTCTACTTTGTCTGTTCAGTGTTATAGAGTTCGAGCAAACAATTTTAAATTCTCACAGCATATTATGGCAAGATAAAAGCAAAAGGCAAGCATTAAGAGCTGTTTCAATCTAATATGTTAACAGACACAAACGTAACAAATAATGACAAAAACAACCCAGCAACATTGGGAAAGGTGACATCATAGGAATGGGAATAGGAATAGGAATAGGTATAGGAATCTTTATTGTCATTGCTCCCTTGCAGGAACAACGAAATTTCATAGTTTCTATATTCAACTCATATAAAACATTCTGCATAAATTTAAAAACAGATGCAACACATAAAATATGACATATAAAATACACTGACTTCAAAGTCCAGAATTTTCATTTAAGGCCAATATTACTCTTAAAAAGAAGCTATTTTTGAGATGGTTTCTTCTTGCCCCCAGTATCTCTGTCCTGATGGCAGTAACTCGAAGAGGCGATGACCAGGATGTGATAGATCTCTTACTATATTTATTTATTTATTTATTATTTATTTATTTATTAGGCTTCTATACCGCCCATCTTCCCAAAGGGAACTCTGGGCGGTTTACATAGACTGAAGAGGTTCAGCCAGCCAACAACACAAAACTGAAACAACAATACACATATAATATTATAATATTAGAGTTAAAAGGAAAATCTAAAATCTAACCCTGGCAAGTGCATATGGCAGTTGTCCTGATGGATGGCGGGGAGAGAAAAAAAAACTACGCTAGGTCACCAAAGGCCTCACGGAAGAGCCAGGTCTTTAATGCCCTCTGGAAGGCCTGCAGGGACTCTGCAAGGCACACTTCACAGGGAAGGTGGTTCCAGAGAAAGGGAGCCACCACAGAGAAGGCCCAGTTCCGAGTAGAGGTTTTCCGGGCCTCCCTGGGAGTAGGCACCCAAAGCGAGTGTGCCCGCAACATCCTTCGGGCCGAAGTTGACCACTGGGTGATTCGCTCTACCAGGTAGTCAGGTCCCAAGCCATGGAGGGTTTTATAAACTAAAACCATGACCTTGAATCTAATCCAGGATGCAACGGGTAGCCAAGGCAGGTGAGCCAGAACCGGGGTGGTATGGTTGAAACGTTGCACACCCGCCACCAGCCTGGCCGCCACATTTTGCACCCGCTGCAAACGCTGGAGAAGATTCAAGGGCAACCCCATGTAGAGCACGTTGCAATAATCCAGTCTCGAGATCACCAGGACTTGCATGACAGTTCTTACAGAGTCCCCATCCAGGTATGGGTGAATTTGGGCGATTTGGCAAAGGTGGAAAAAAGCAGCTCTAGACACGGCTGCGACCTGGGCCTCCATGGTGAGGGCCGGGTCCAGGACCATGCCCAGATTCCGAACCTTGTCCGCCAGCTGGAGGGAAACACCCTCCATACTGGGGAGAGGGCCTCTTCTCGGGGTTGAGTTTGAGCCTGTTAGCCTTGGTCCAAGCCATGACTGCATCCAGGCACTGGTCGAGGGTCTGGACAGCTTCATCTGCAGAGGTGGAAAAAGGAGAGATAGAGCTGAGTGTCATCAGCCTACTGGTGACAGCAGACTCCAAATCTCCTGATGACCCTTGTCAGCGGCCTCACATAGATGTTGAACAGCATGCGGGAGAGAGACAAGCCCTGCGGAACCCCACAAGGGAGTGTCCATGGGGCCGACAACTCGCCCCCATGCTGCACATACTGGGGACGGCGCTCCAAGAAGGACCAGAGCCAACTGTGAACAGTGCCCCCGATACCTACCTCGGAGAGCCGATCCAGTAGGATACCGTGGTTGACGGTATAGAAGGCCGCTGACAAATCCAGGAGAACCAGCAGAGTAGAGCAACCCCTGTCGGCCCCCCGGATGAGGTCAACCTGCAGCGCGACCAAAGCTGTCTCAGTTCCCTGGCCAGGCCTGAACCCAGACTGACAAGGGTCAAGAAGCTGATGTTCCTCCAAAAAAGTTCGAAGTCGGATCGCGGCCACCCTCTCGAGAACCTTGCCCATGAATGGGATGTTGGCGATTGGGCGATAGTTGGCCAATACGTCCAATGCCATGCCTGGCTTTTTGAGAATGGGCTTTACAGTGGCACCTGGTAGTATAAATTTGTTCTAGTGTGGGGAGTGAGCAGCCCACAATACTCTCTGCAATTCCTGTGATTCTGTGCAATGCTGTTCTATCCCTATGGGTACAACTTCCATACCACACACATAACCCGTAAGTAAGCACAATGATAGAAGGCCAGCAGCAGCTTTTGCAGAAGATGGTTTTTCCTTAAAGTTCTCAAGAAAAATAGTCTCTGCTGAGTCTTCTTCGCAAGCCCCCTTGTGTTGACACTCCAGGACAGATCTTCCTGTAACTAAATGCCCCCAAATCTAAAACCTATAACCCTCTCCACACCGGTCCCATCAATCACCAGTGGTTGAACATTGGTTTTCTGCCTCCTAAAACCCACCACAAGCTCCTTTGTTTTCTTTATGTTTAGGTGCAAGTTATTAATTCTACACCACTTGGTCAACCTCTCCACCTCATCTCTATAAGCCATCTCATTTTCCATGCCAGAGATGAGCCCAATCACAGTTGTGTCATCTGCAAACTTAATGATCCTATTGCTAGGATAGGCAGAGACACAATCAAACGTGTAAAAAATATAAAGGAGTGGGCTAAGCACACATCCCTGTGGGTGTTCCAATGTTGGTACTAAGAATATTAGAAGTATAAGGGCCCAATTGGACCCTCTGAGAATGATCTGGCAGAAAATCCAAAATCCATCCACAAAGTGATGGTGGAAGCCCTAGACCAGTGTTGGTGAACCTAGGGCACGGGTGCCAAAGGTGGCACTCTGAGCCCTTTCTCTGGGCACCCAACATTGCCCCTTCACAGCCACTTGTATTCAAGGTTAAATTGCTGTGTTGGCACTTTGCGAAAAATTAGTGGCTTTTGAATAGCAGTTTGGGCACTTAGTCTCTAAAAGGTTCACCATCACTGCCCTAGACTTTCCAGTTTAGAAATCAAGCATTGTGGTAGAATGGTGTTAAAAATGAGCTAAAATCCATGAACAGCAATCTAGCATAGCCCCACCGCACCAGATGTTCAAGAACAGTGTGAAGAGCACACGCCACAGCATCTTCTGTTGATCTCTTCTTTTTATAGGTGAATTGGAATGTATCCAGTCCCTCTAGTAAACAGGCAATAACATAGTTCTGTAGGAACTTTTCAAAGCACTTCATGATTACAGGTGTAAGTGCTACTGGACGAAAATCATTCAAATTTTCCAGATTTGGCTTTTTTGGTATTGGAACAATAATAGCAGACCTTAGGCATGATGTCACAATAGCTTGGGATAGGGATCGATTCAAAATCCCAGTGAAAACTGCTTCTAATTGATCTGCACAATCCTTCAGTACCCTTCCGGCAACTCCATCTGGTCCCGTAGCCTTCCTTGGATTGATACCCTTCAACACCTTCCTCATATGTCCCTCTTCCACACTAAAAACTACATTCCCTTGTGCCGATGGTGATAACAATAGTGAAGGTGGCAGAAACTCTGCTGATGTCCCTACAGATGTTACTTCAAAATGCGCAAAAAAAAAGGCATTTAACTCCGCTGCCAAAGATACCCCTCCCTCAGCTACCGGGGAAAGTTTAGATTTGTACCCAGTCATTTCCTGTACACCTCGCTACACCTCCCTAGTGTCGTTACACTGAAAATTATCCTCCAAACGCTGCCTGTGTGCCTCTTTAGCCACACGGATGCCCCTCTTCAGATCCGCTCTGGCTGCACTATACAGTAACCTGTTTCCACTTCTAAAAGGAGTGTTTCTTGCCTTTAGCAGCCCCTGAACCTTCCTTGTCATCCAGGGATTCCTGTTTGGATAGATCTTGATGTGGCATTTTTGCGTTACACTATCAGTACAAAATCTGATCTAGTCCAACACTACCTCAGTCTCTAAATCCCAAGTTTCTAAATCCTGTTGGGCAAATGCCTCCCAACCAGTGTCATAAAAACAATCCTGCAGCTGTTGAGATGCTCCTGCTGGCCATATAATAATATTCCTCTTTATTATTGGCATCCACTTCCTCAAAGGAATATACAGTATTCAGGAGTTAGACTTGAGTCATCAACTCAAGTTTACAGTGACTACAAATCCTGATGCCTTTATATTACTGCAGTATTCTAATCAACTGTAATCTGGCTAAATTAAACATTTTGATATTATTCAATAAGAATAAATGTGATTTACAACAAAATGTAAGAAAAAACTAGTGCCCATTCTCTTGGACTCTTCTCTTTGGCTCTTTGGGGCTTGGAAATATTATGTTTATATAATCTCTCTCTCTCTCTCTCTCTCTATCTCTCTATCTCTCTATCTCTATCTCTCTATCTATCTCTCTATCTCTCTATCTATCACAGAAAGTTGGGTGGAGATAATGGGAATTGTAATCTACATAAAACAAATGTCTCCAACCTCTGAGTGTTCTATTTCCTGCTTCCTGCAACAGGCATGCAGTTGATTTGCACACATATGCTTTGGTGCATGTTACCTAAATGCCCTGGGCACATCTGATCTGGCCTGATTTCAGAAGCTAAGCAGGGTCGGCCCTGGGAATATCAGGTGCTGTAGGTGCCTGGAGTAGGAACTGGCAAGCCACTCACATATTGCTACCAAAAAAACTCCATGGACATGGGGTCACAAAAAGTTGGTAATGACTGTAACGATCACACACACACACACACACACACGCACACACACACACACACACACACACACACACACACACACACACACAC
>JAHTLZ010000122.1:618465-647073 GCA_023846285.1 Phrynocephalus versicolor
ACACACACACACACACACACACACACACACACACACACACACACACAGAGTATGTTTGCACTGAAAGAAATGGGAAATTAATTTAAAAAATCTTAAAATAGGATGGTACCACAGAAGTAAATTGGTTGTATGTTCACATATATGAAATACAGAAGTAGAAATGGTTCATTATTAGAGATGGGCACGAAATGACCATTTTTCGTTACCATTCTCTGTTATTCGTTCCGTTACGTAATGGTATGAATAATGACTGTTGCGATGGGGCAGGCTTGAACCAAACAGAACCACAAAATTTTTCTTCGGTTCTGTTCATTTCCATTACTGCCATTGCTCCGCGAAGAAAAATGCAGCAGTGGAGGGCGGCAATACCAGCCCCCTGTCCAGCCATCTCTGATTGGTGAATGACAGCCCAAGTGGAGGGCGGTGAGAGGGGGTTGGGCCTGGTGGAGCTTCTTTGCCCCCTCCCCGCCGGAGCCAACATGAGACTTTCCTGTCCTTATGGGCTGGGCTCCGGGATCTTGATCACGTGGCGAAGCAGTGACAATGCAGCCGGCTCGGAAGCTGGAGTGGAGGGCGTCATTGGAGCACCGGGGGGAGTGCAACACCACCCCAGGTTTCCCAGGTCTAGGCCAGGGGGTGGAGGGCAGTGGCTCCCGGGGTGGAGTGGTTCCTGGGGAGAAGGGCTGCCTGGACCCTGCCTGCCACAGAACCTGACTCTGAGGGGTTAAATGGTGAAGAGCTGCTGGAGGAGCCTTGCAGCTCAAATCAGCAAGCAGCTGGGTCTGATGACTCAGCTGAAAACATATCTTCACCTCCTAGAAGGGCCATGAGCAGGATTCTGCAATGACATGCTACCAGAAGAGCTAGGGAAAGAGTCTTTGATGCTAGACGGAGAATCAGGTTGGCAAACCATGAGTACTAGCAGAAGCCTTTCCAGAAGTAAGGGTGTGTTCCCTGTTTTGGGATAAAGCTGGCAAGCTCACATTGAGCTCTCTGTGGGAGCAACACATCATTTGAACTTGCAACCACGTTCCTGTCTGTTTCTGACCTTGGCTCTGTTTCCTGACTTCGGACTGGTTTCCTGAACAACAGCTTGATCTGTTCCCTTATGTTTGGCATCTGGTTTCTGTGAAATATTCTGGTTTTGACTTGGACTGGTAATTGCTGGGAGTTGGATTCTGTTATTTATCTGACACTTGATTGTTAGCAAAGGACTTGAAATTGCTTGGCTTTCCACTAATGATTTTGGCAAAGAACTGAATCCTGTTTGTGTGTGTGCTCTGTGTGCGGGGCTTGACAAGGGCCCCAGTTAGGGCGGCGATGTGCAGAGCTCCGGGAGTAGCGACCCAAAGGGGGTGGCGGATGGAGCAGCAGATCAGTCCTTGGGGAGGGGGCCCAAGGGAGGGCGGCACTCAGCAATGCTCAAGGCGTGGCAGCCTGGTGGCGCCCAGCTCCAGGAGGGCTCCCCGTGGCTGCGGGATGGCTTTCCCAGGAGGCTTGCCCTGGCCCTGGGAGGGCTCCCTGCAGCCGCAGCTTGCCGCACCCGAAAAATGAAGAAACAGAAAAGAAGCGGGCCCCGGGCCCCCGAAAAACAGAAATGGAATGAAGCGGACCCCAGGGCCTGAATAACAACCACGAAACACCACTTTGGTGTTTCGTGCCCATCTCTATTCATTATATTATTTTTCTCCAGCTTTACACATAAGCTTGTGTCCATTGCCTATATGCAGAAAGGGTACAAATGGACTTCAGAACCCTTTCTTTCCCCTCCACAATCTGGATCAATGTGTCACTTATCTCCAGGATCTCCCACTAACCTAGAGAGGTCCATTCACCGCTTGGCCATATCACACTCTCTTAAAATAAATGTTTACTCCATTCTGATCATTGGACCATCCTACGCATTCCTGAGGTATTTGATATGCGAAATCACATTGCCTTGTCGATGAATGTCACGTGCACAATATATATGATGATGATCCAATCCACTGGATTTGCCTTTTCCTCGTGGTGTCTCCAGGATAAATAATTTAAGAGGAAGCTCTTACCTCTGTATAGTACCAGACTGATCATAGCATGCGACTAATGCACATCATATAGATAAGAATAAACTCTTCTCAGATACTTGCTCCCCCAGTTTTGCTTTGACATGCACCAGTGGGGTGAAATGCAGCCTATGAACTATTGAACAGATGGACCAGCTTTAATAATACAGGCAATTTAAACGGTGCAGTCTGCTCCCCTAGTTAAGCTATTCAAGCATCAGTGTTCAGTAGATTGGATTATCCCGAGCAAATCCATCTTTTAACAATAAACCTCTGCTGTGTTGCGGGGTGGTGAGTTTCTTTTCGTGAATATAGCACATCGCTCTTTATTTTCTCTTGCTGTTTTAAAAGGATTGCAAACCACCTTCAGTTTGTGCTGCACGGAGAGAGGCAATATAAATGTGATAATAAATCTACTGGATGGAATGACAACAAATATTCATGGGTCTCTCTGCTGCTAGCTTTTTAAAAGCAGGTAACCTTTTTATAACTCTCTTTATTATATACATAATAATCCAACCTCTTGAGTAACTAGTCCAGCTTCTTGGAGCTGTAGTCCAAATATACCCCATCTTTGTAAGAAATAAGATGCGTTCCTCTGATACTCTTTGGGCTATATATAACCTTATACCCTCCACCTCAAATGCAATTGCTCATAAAGTGGAGTCATTGTTCTAATGCTCTGATACAACACCCCAAAAGCTAATAAACTATCCCATAATATTAAGTCATGGAAGTACCTGTACTCCTTATGATACTAACTGGGATTTTGGAGCAATCATTCATGAATATAGCATTAACAACCCTGCAACTCAATGTTAGTCAAAAGAAAAGGAAAAAAAAATATTGTAGTGCTTCAGCGACTCATAGTTTAATTTCAGTATGAGCTTTTAGGGGTCAAAATCCCTCAGATGCTGAAATAAAACTACGCCCATTTCCTTTTCCTTTGCCAGCACACTAAGACAGAGCAGTGAGGCGACATCTTTTGAAACTGTGATTTAATGGTTACTGAATATTTTCAAATTAACATGTTTGTTTATAGCTTTCTTAAGTACCTTTGTGCTCTAAACTACTTTCAAGAAAGATTCATTTTAATAGCCTGGCACATAGACAAGCAAAATGCTTTTTGGTATAATAGTCAACTACAATGATTCATTAGACTCAACCATTAAAGTTATTTTATAAGAAGGAAAAAACATTCCCCTAATACTTTTTAATGCAGAAGGCAAGTAATAGTTGAGAATGTCAAAGTTAACATTCTTTGATGGATTAATGATTGATAATTTTTCATCGCAGTATTGGCAATCTGAAACTGTGGACATTCATTATTCATTTCTTCCATCTGTCATACTGAGCCTAAGAAGACTCCCGTTCTCTCTTTCTGTTTAATGGGCTGTATGGTATTGACCCGGACCTACCGACTGCTCATTTCTGTGATTGATGGAGTTTTCCTAAATAACACATATTCAGGGGTTCTTTTGCATGCAGTGTTACAATGTTGAATGCATTAAAAGGATGTTTGACATCCCATAAATTCTTCCTTTGATTATTTTTTTCCTAGAAGGGAGAACAATGTTAGTTTCCCTTTAGTTTTCTAAAAAAAAAAGTCAACTGGGAAATTAGATTTGTGCAAATAACACCCTGATTCTGAGGAGGAAAAGAAGAGAACACCTCTGTAAATCTTGATGATTCTACGTGACATCAAAATGTTTTTGACTTATGGCAATCTTAATAGGGTTTTTGAAGTATATGAAATATTCAAGGAGTAAGTTATGACTGTCCTTCCTCAGTGGGTTTCCATTTGAACCCAGGACTCCTTTGTCCTTATTTATTTTATTTTATTTTATTTATTCATTTTTATACCACCCGTCTTCCTGAAAGAACTCCGGGCGGTTAACAATAAGGGCAGAACTAGCCCAACAATGGAAAGCAATACAAAAATCAACACGAAGAAAGAAGAAAGTAAAAGAAAAAATAAAAGGATAAAATCATTGGCAGGATGGTGACACTGATTTAAAAAAAAACTGAATAAAATTAAGGGTTGCCAAATGCCTTCCTAAAAAGCAGCGTTTTAAGTGCTTTTTTGAAGGCGGGCAGGGACTGTACAAGGCGCACCTCACTCAGAAGATGGTTCCAAAGCGAGGGGCCAGCCACAGAGAAGGCACGGTTACAGGTGACAGATTTCTGTGCCTCCCTGGGCATGGCCACTCAGAGTGAGAGTGCCTGCAACATTCTAGTGGGCCAGGCCTCAGTTGATCTTTGGGAGATCCTCTCCGACAGGTATTCAGGACCCAAGCCATGGAGGCTTTTGAAAATCAAAACCAAAACCTTGAACCTCATCCGGAGAGCAATGGGCAGCCAGTGCAGGCGGGCCAGAACTGGGATGATACAATTGTATCTACGCGCACCCACCACCAGTCTGGCTGCCACATTCTTTACCTGTTGAAGTTCCCGGATAAGGGTCAAGGGCAACCCTACTTAGAGAGTGTTGCAGTAATCAATCCTCAAGATCACAAGAGCCTGCACAACTGCTCTCAGGGAGGCCTCGTCCAGGTGCATACAGATCTGGGAGATCTGATGTAGATGAAAAAAGGCGGTCTTGGAAACGGCCATCACCTGGGCCTCCATGGATAAGGCCGGATCCAAGACCACTCCCAGATTCCTGGCCCTGTCCATAGGCCGGAGGGTCATAACCCCCCGTCTGGGGAGGGGGCCACTGTACCCCGCAGAGGGTGCCCCAAAGAACAGAACCTCGGTCTTCTCCGGGTTAAGTCTGAGCCTGTTGGTCCTCGTCCATTCCATGACCGCCTCCAGGCACAAATCGAGGGAGTGTACCACCTCCACTGCAGAGGTGGAAAAGGAGAGATAGAGCTGCATGTCATCAGCATTTTGGTGACAGCAGGCTCCAAATCCCCTAGTGACCTCTGCCAGCGGTCTCATGTAGATATTGAACAGCATGGGGGAGATTGCTGACCCCTGGGGCATCCCACAAGGGAGCATCCAAGGAGCCGACAGCTCATCCCCAGCTGCACACACAGTGGTCGGTTGCCAAGGAAGGATCGAAGCCAGCTAAACACAGAGCCTCTGATCCCCACCAATCTGCAATATACTGAGACCGTAATATATAAACTGTGTTGTGGTGGGGGACTACTGTATTGGTGTCCAAAACACTTTGTGCCCTTTTGGAGATTCTCTGACCTGATTGTTATCTGGATCTGTGCCAGTATGTGTGAGAACCAAACTGAATGGTTCATGTGAGGGGAACTTTTCTGATGGGAAGAGAGGGACCCCTGCACATCCGGGTGAGACGATGGAGGAACCAAAGAAACCTGAGAATCTAATGAACCTTCACCTGTGGAGAGGTTCATGGCTCTGAAGGGGTACTATGATGCCCTCAGGGATAAGGAGAAGGAAGAGAACCTGAGGGCAGCAGGAAGTAAAAAGGACTTGGCGGGAAAGGGAGACCAATCTGCTCCTGTGGAGGTGGGGTTTGCAGCCTTCAAAAAGGGAGGGAAGAGAGAGCTTCCAGAAGGATGGGAATGGGTGTGGATGGAGAACCCATGGACAGGAGACTGGGAACAAATGATGACGCTGCACAAAGAGGCTGAGAGCTACAGGCGCAGAGCACACTGCCAGAAGTGCTCTTACTGGGGTTAGAGATAATATAGAGAGTACAACAGTAAGCTGAAAGAGATTCGTAAGGACTTGGAGCTAGAAAGATGGCTGGTAAAGATTCAGCAGATCGAGGCAGGGACCTTGGACCCTCAGGAGGAATTGAGCAAGAGACCCGATTACCCCTTGCGTACACCCAAGCCGAGACCACATGGTCCCAGATTCACTTTGGAAGTTGGGATACAAGTGGGGACCCCCAAATCTCCATGAAGGAGATTGGGATGCAGGTGAAAGGGCTGAGGCTTTTGGAGAAGGAGGAAGAGAACCGTGGTGGAACCGAATATCCACAGGTGGTGGTGGGGAATTTGATCACTTTCTAGAAACTTCGACCTACGGAGGGAAGAACCGGTTTATATCTGATGTTAAAGAAGTTGACACTGTTGTTAGAAGAAAAACTCTGTTTATTGTTGATGAACCCAATAAAAGTTCTGTTTCCTTGTTACGTGAGATGCCTTCTTTGAAGTTGGAAGGGCGGGACGCCTGGGCAAAGACTGAACCCTTACAGTTCAGACAAGAAAGATGGAAATAGCTGCAAATTGGGGGTTGGGGTTGGGTTTTATTTCTCCATCCCCTCCCCCCCACCACCACTCAGAGAAAGATTCCATCAGTTTTCAAAGACATCCACCAGGAAGGGCCTTAATGAGGGACTTTCAAAGTTATTACAGTCATTACAGTCCTTTAGATTGTATGAAATGTATGGAAACTGCACCTCTATACATTTGCTGCCTGTCTCTGACCTCCATCTCCAACCTTCTCCTACCATGTTATCTGAAATTAGAGGTGCTGTGGCCAAAGTATTAGCATTGAAAGTTTCTTCTGTGCCTTTTGTGAGAGGTAGCTGTGTTTGTACAGGAATTCCAGACAATAATCAAAACAAAAGCCCCAGATGAATAAAGGACAAAAAGACCTCATTCTGATACTATATGCATGAAGAAGTGGATGTTCCAACAAAATCTTACATTAATATATACTAGTTAATCTTTAGGATGCCACATGTTTTATCTTTTCTTTTCTTTTCTTTTGATTTTTTTTCTTTTGATTTTTGCCTGGAATTCTGTGCCTTTGTAACAGAAAGGCCAGGAAGACTAATCTGTATTGATTGATAAAGAGCATATTTTCCTTCTAATTTGCCATCAGCTCAGCATCTTCCTGATTTTCTTTCTTATACTTCTGCTCACATGAATGTCAAATTTAGGACAAAGAATCCACAGGTGAGCCACTTCACACTGTTATTACCCTTGGTGTTTTTGTTCTGTGTTGTGATTTTCTTGCAAATACACAAATACACCATATTTAGTGGGGGTTTTTACCCAACTGCTTGAAGAGAATGCACATTTTACCTAGTAACAGTGATACATCACAACATAAAATGTATAAAATACATCATAGTGTGACAATTTATGTAAAATATTTCAAAAATTTAAACCAGAACAACATATACAAAGAGTTCAACTAAAAGCATCAAAATACCAATATTATCAACATTATATTTACATTACACAGTTCATTAAAGTGTTCTTATTAAGAGATCTGAAAAAGAGATAATTGGCTCATATTGAACTCACCACAGAAGGTGGAAAGTTAAACAAAATGATTGCAAAGCACTTCAATTAATTCACCCTCTCCTGAATTTAAAAAAAAGTTTTGAACTGTTTCAAAATGAAACGAAATGGCAGACAGTATGTCATCCTGAACTGAAATGAAATTGTATTTTCAGTTGGGGAGGAACTGAACCAGGGAGCCACCACCAGATCTTGCTTCAGCAGTGAGATCTGCAGGCTGTTTCCCTGCTCAGTTTTTGCCCGCCATCACCTCCCAGCTGGTTTTGACAGCTCAAGCTGTCAAAAAATCCCAGGTGGGAAGTGGGCAACTAGGGAGAACAGAGCAGCCAGGTTGCAGTAAATTTGCTGCCTGCTTCTTTCTCCCCTGATACCCTCAATTTCCAGGAGGGTGTTTTTCACAGGAAGTGCTGTGAGCAGTGGGGCAGCCCCATTACTGACAGTCCTCCCTGTCCATAAAACCCTCATGGGAGGTGGGGGGGACCATGGGAGAAGGAAGGAGGCTTTACTGCTGCCTCCATCCTTCTCCTGTTCTCCCCCATCCTCCAAGGTAGGTTTTCTAGGCAGGGAGTGCTGTGGGTAGTGGGGTCAGCCCCCACTGCTGACAGCCCTCCCTGTCCAACCCCCCCTACTTTGGAGGAGGGGAGCACAGGAGACAGGAAGGAAAGAGCAGTTGTTTTTACTGCTGCCTGCTGCTTTCCACCCCTTTCCCCTCCCCACCTCCCAGCTGGGGCTTTTTGACAGGTTGGGCTGTAGAGAGGGGATGTCTCATCCCCCACCCCAATCTGTCAAAAACCCCAGCTGGGAGGCAGAGGGGGGGCAAAAGGCAGGAAGGAGTAGGTTCTTTTTACTGCTGCTGCTCCTTCCACCTTCCACCCCTCCCCCTGCCTCCAACCTGGGGCTTTTTGACAGGTCAGGATATAGAGAGCAGGCAGCCCTCCCCCACTCCAACCTTTCAAAAAGCCCCAGCTGGGAGGTGGGTTGCAAGGGAGAATGGAGCAAGCAGTGGGAAATTCAAATCAAATGCTGCTTGCTCTGTTCTGCCTTGCTGCCCACCTCCCAGCTGGGTTTTTTGACAGGTTAGGGGAAACAATTCAGAAGCTGCTGCCACCCAGGTGTGTTTTATGACAGGTGGGGCTGTCCCCCACCTGTTAAAAAAACCCCCAAAACCAACCACCTGGGTGGTGTCAGCTTCCGAATTGTTGCATTACTCACATTTCATTACAAAGCGTCTATTAAATAGTTGTTTAGTAACAAAACAAAATGAAACACAATGAGTAACGAAAGGAAATGAAACAAAACACTAATTTTGTGTTTCGTGCCCATCTCTACCCCCTTTTATAATACCCTACAATCACCCTCTTGCCACATTTACATAAAAAGACATCTTAAACAGGGTGACATCCATCTCTTCTCAGAAAGTAAAGCTTCTTCCTCCCTACAAAGTATCTGTTTTAATATCTTTCTCTAAAAGGTTAAGGAAGAAATTATTTAACAAGTCATATGCAGTGACCTGCTAGTCCCTCCCCCCCAAAAAATCTTGTGACCGCCTTTGTGATTAGGAATCCCAGACTAAGAAAAGCTGTACTAGACAGCCATAGTAGTTCCATTGCATTTTAAATGAAATAGCTCTGTAATATTGTGCAGTTCTTAGAACTCATCTCTTCCCCCCATTTTATCAATCTCTTGCCATTTTTAGCTTCATTTTAGTTTTTTTTTGTTGATTTATGTATATTTTATTTTATTATGTACCTTGTATTCTGTTTTTTTTAAATGTATTCCTTTGTTTAATTGTTATGTTATCATATGTTGTAAACCGCCCAGAGTAGCCCTAGGTCTAGATGGGCGGTATAAAAGACAAATAAATAAAATAAATAAATCAAATAACTCGTAGCTAGATGAAAGTTCTTGTACCCTTTCCAGAACCTAAGTGGAGATTCTAACCTTACTAAGTTAACTCTTGTCTCCTCCAAAATGTACACCAAACCAAGACACTGCTCAAGTACGCTGTTCACAACAAGTACAGTACCATTATAATCAATGTTCCTTAGTGTCAGCCATCTATCATATACAATTTTCAATAAGCAAACAGTCAAAAAATAAAAAAAAAATCAAATAAATTATTATTTTTTATGGTTTTGCCATAAGATTAGAGATGGGCACAAAACAGAAATATAGAGCTTTGTTTTGTTTTGTTTTGTTTCAATCTTCATTTTGTTTTGTATCATTAATAATGCATTTTTAAAGAGAATTTTTGTCACAAAACAAAACTCTTCATAAGGCTATAAATAGTGGGGAGCTTTCCCTTTTTTATTTAACAGGGAGCCCACTGCCCTAAATCAAAGACCCTCAAACCTTCCAATCAATTTGTTTTTTAAACAAAGAACCATCTGTAAACACACTAGAAAGCTAATACCTAGCTGCTACACAGAGAGGGGGGGGAATTAAACACCAGCTGATCAGTGCGGTGAGGGAAGGAAAGAAAATATTTTAAAAAATAACCTCCACAGACCTACTTAAAAAGGAAAGGAAAACAATCAGTTTAAATCAACTTGCAGACACAGCCAGCAGTTTATGGGCTGGCTAGCTTCAGGCAGATCAAGATCGGAGATAAGCTATCTAAACAGCTGAGGCACAGGAAGAAAGCAAAACAAATAAATAAGTTAAAAAATAAACCTCATGTTCTCAGGATGGCTGGATCAAGAGGGTAGGATGAATGGTTTCATTTCCAAAACAAAAAAAAAATGGTTTTTCGTTTCATTTCTTGACAACATGCTGTTTCATTTTGTTTCATAAGGTTTCATAAGCTTAGAAAATGGTGAATCAGCATGTCATTTTTTTGTAAGGTGCCCATCCCTACATAAGATCATTTTTTGTCCCAAACAACTTTGTTCCAATGTCCCGGGGGGGGGGGGGAATTGCATGCCATTTTCAACAAATTATAATGTATTGGAAAAAGTGATGCATTTTGGTCCCAGTCTGGCCCTCTTTGGGCCACAGTGACATTTCCTTCTTTGTTGATGAGCTAATGAAATTCAAGAAAAGAACATTTTGTTTTATTTTCCTTTTATTCCCTCTTGTTAATTCTGGAGCACACACAGTATTCTGTACATGAAAATAATCCTTTCAACATGGGGCATTTTTACACCTCAGAACACACTGAAATCATAATAGCAAGTTGGAAAATGCTCACTAAACTTCATAACCAAAGCAATGCAAATGTATGCATGTGTGTTTTAAAAAGATCCTAATGCATGAAATTAAGTGCATTCCTAATGACTGCCTAAAGCTTCAATTCTGGTGCCTGTAGGCTAATACGGATAACAAAAGAGTGTTTGACTTTTGTAGAGAAGAATTAGGATTGCATTTGGCATGTTTATTCAAAGTATAAATGATTGTTAGGATTAAATTTACCTCTTCTGTGATGCAGCTTGACAGAAAAATACCATAATGGTATATTCATATCTCCACTTCTTCTCAGAACATTGATTTGAACTTGTTTACATTATTACAGCCTCCTAATCTTTTTAGAAAGTTCCGAGAAAACTCTCTTTGAAATTTCTGTCTGCCTGCTACCACGTAAGACAGATATGGTACATTTTACTTAGGATGCAAAACAGCAACCTTATAATGAGGGCTGCTCTTCTATAAAAAAAATTAATTTGGTTAGGTAGTGTTGAATCTAATTTCTTTTAATTATATCGTATTCATGTCTTTGGGAGACTGATCACTTTTGTGAGAAACTAATTTCCAGACTGCTTTAGTATAGCTGAAAGATGAGGCAGCAGAACAATGGCACCATCAGCTCTTATATTATCATAAATCTACTGTAAATATCCTGGGTATTGGACTAGATGAGGCTATTATACAGTGTGTACTATCATTTCCTGAAGGAGGAGCAAAAAGCAAAAAGTTACAAATCTTCCCTGAAACCAGATCTGCTGATTTAGAATACAAATTCCACTTCATTATTTTGAAGGCGTAAACTCCCTTAATCAGATGATTTTCAGTCTCTTGTGCTTTTGATAACTATCAAGAACATTTTCATAAATGAAGATTTTGAGTGCCTGCCATATGATTGGAAAACATCCCTTAGAAAGTGTATTTAATTAAAAAGCATCTGTTGTCATCCCTGGACAACAGGGGTATGCATACACACAAGCAGTACTCAGTAGACAAGGTCTACTGAGTGCTTTGTACAAAGCAATGCTGCATGGCTCCCCTCCCAACCCCACAACCCCACAAGCTGGCTGGGCCACTTACTGGCCACTGTGAGTGGCTGGGGTCTTTCTTACCCAGCAGTGCTCCAAACAGAGCAGCAGCCTGGTTGGACTAGCCCTGCGCCCACCAGCAACCAATCTCACAGGCAAGGCGGTAGGAGGGGATTCTTCCCATGCAGTAAAGGAGAGGTTGACTGCTTGTGACAGTGGGGCTGGGCTAACCAAGTTCTTGCCCAGATTGGAGTACCACCAGGGAGGAAGGGCCCCAGCATTACGTGAAAGCCAGTAGGTGTTCCAGGCAGCCCGAGGAAGGAGGAGGAGCTGCATGTCACCTGGGGTGCCACATGGTACGCTTTGTACAAAACACTTCATGGGCTTTGAGTTCATCTGTACTCAAAAGTACTTCTCATAAATGCATACTTTCTTGGGGGGGGGGGAGAATCTTTTAAAGCTTATAAGAATGTGTTAAGAAGACCAAAATCATGGCTATAGAAGAACTTTACCATTGTCAACGAAGGAAGGGTAATAGAGATTTTGTGTATCTTGGTTCAGTTATAAATCTAAATGGAGATTGCAGCTGAGAAAAAAATGGAGACTCAGAAGCACAGCAACGAAGGAATAAGAAAAGATCCTCAAATGTCAGACTGTTAGGAAGATCACCCACAATCATGTACTTCCAGTTATTATGCATGGACCTGACAGTTGGGCAATTAGGAAAGCAGATTGGGTGTGGAATGATTTGCTTGAGATATAGTGCTGGAGGAGACCTTTGTGGATACCGTGGACTGCTAGAAAAATGATCAAATAGGTCAAGTAGGTCCTAGACCAAATCAAGCCTGTGGAGACTAAAGAGTTGAAATGGAAGCTGCCCTACTTTGGGCATTGTCATGAGGAAGCAAGCTTCTCTGGAAAAGACAACAATGCTGGGAAAGTTGAAGGCAGCAGGAAAGGAGGAAAACAAAACATGAGATGGATTGATTCCCTGAAGGACAGAACAGGTTAGCCTTTAGAAGAGCTGAGCAGGGCTGCTGAGGTCAGGACATGTTGGAGGTCAGTTACTCATAGGGTTTCCATAAGTCAGAGTGTACTGCTGTTCTGTCCTTTCTATACAATTGATTTTTGTTTTGATAGATCAGATGTTATGTAGTTTTACTTCAATTCCATTTTATATTGCAATGTGGAGCCTGTTGTGGTGTTTTGGGAAGCTTAGGAATTGTTTATGTGTAGAGGATAGAGATGGGCACGAATCAAAAAAAGGTGTTTTGTTTGTCATTTGTCATTTAGGGGGTCCGTTTCGGTTCGTTTCTGTTTTTCGCAAATTTTTGCAAAAAAATCATTTTTGTTTTCGTTCGTTTGTTACCATTTATTTCAATTTTTTGTGATTTTTTTAGCATTTAAAGCAGTTCAATGTATTGCTGTAACGGAAACAAAATGGACGACAAAATTTCTGGTCTTTCTGTTTGTTTCGTTTCATTTTAGAGACAAAATTCATTTGTTGTTTTGTTGCATAATGAAACAAAAAACGGAAACAAAAATGAAAAAAAATGTTCATTTTGTGCCCATATCTAGTAGAGGATGGTGGGGGTGGTGTGGCGTGTTTTTAAAAACAGTAGTATATTATGCATTCAGGTCTTAGAGAATGTCATTTTCCAGGGTAATACTTTTTCATTTGGCTTCATGAAAATCCAGATGCAAAACTTGTTTTTTGGTGCTCAGTCCAAACCTCTGATGACTGAGTTGTTCTCCGCGAGATCTTTGTAAAAATAATTTCCCACCTGACTTAGCTGGATGAAAAGAGACCAAATCGAAAAAGCTGGCTATTCCACTAATTTATTTTGACATATTTTATGAATATACTGTTGAGGTTCACTTGTGAGAATACAGTGTCCAATACATGCATGAATAAGTACTTTTTCAAATTTGACTTCCTTGTTTGCAGCCTTCAGTGGCAATTAATTTCAACAGAGCTTTGCTTTTTTTCACACTGATGTGTATCGAAATGTAACTCAGAGGCTAGCCTTAAATTACCATTGTGTCAATGTGTTCCTGAATCCTGACTCCAAAATGCAAAGCATGAGTCTAATTTAGCACTGAGGTATTTGAGCTTGAGTAAATTCTGGAGGCATCTTTTAGGCAATCTTATTCTGGGAAAATAAAAAAAATACCACTTAATTGAGTTAATTGTAGGGAATACATGCTCCCTTTATATTTGACTGCATATTGTTCTCAAAATACAGACTGACCGCTCTGTTCCAGCTATCCTACAAACTACACAAAAGTGTTGCAACTGAAACACAAGGTCTGCTGGATCAGCTGGACTCTTTTTTTCTTATTTATATCCTGAAGGGATATCTCATACCCAGAAGAATACCTGAGACTTTTTTTCAGCTTTGGCTAGTATATGGGTTCTTGAAGAGATAAACCCAATTATTTCCATCAAACTCTGGAGAATCTAAGCCTCCACAAAAGAGTAGAATAGGAAGGCAAGGATGAATGTGACCCCCCCCCTCTCATTCCACTGCTTTGTTGGTCCAGTAGCTTACTGTTACCTCTATCACACGACCGCTAAATGTGGGTAGTAATAAAATACACACTTTCTCCGAGATGCGCAGTTACTGGCCCCATGGTAGCATTTTTGAACCTCTTTTTTGTGTCCCCATTTGCCAAATGCGCATCAAAGAGCTGTTTTCAAAATATGTTTGCTGCAAAATGGGTGAAACCGGAACAACCTTTGCTTTGCATCAAATTGCGCATCATCAAGCGAAGTAATTTGATCAAACCCCTAGCGGTGGTGCAGGAAGGTGTGCTTGAGATGCGCTTCTTAATTCCAGTATAATTAGAATTGTCTTCCCCCTGCCCTGCTTCCATCATGCCAGCAACATGCATGTTTGTATTAGCAAATGCCTTCCTAGAAGTCTTGATGCAACAGCATTGGTTGCATCAAGAAAGATGCTTAATAAGTTAATTAAACACACAGACACAGACACCTCATATGAAAACATTTTGGAAATCAGCATGATAAAAGAATCTGTACAATCAGTTGTGCAATAGGAGAGCAACGTGGAGTGTGTGTATAAGTAAATGTTGTTCGATTAGAACAGTTCTAGCTAGTCTAGGTAACAATGTGAAATGACGACCTCAGGTTGCCCATCTTTAAACTATGCAGCCACTTTAATATTGATGCATGTGCATATGCAGTATTTTGTCTTTGTGCAGAGCTGCTTGTATGTGAATCCATTGAACACTGCAACAAAACATCACAATGAAGTCATAGTGAGATGCATCCAGCTAATTTTGGGGAACATTCCTCGAGCGGAATTAGACCCACGACACTCACACCATTTGAAAGAAGAATCCTGACTTTGTCAGCTTTCTCTTCCCATTGCAACATCCAGCATCACCTCCCTCGGGGGTCTTCTAGCTTCCCAAATGTAGTGGTGGACTTTATGTTCCATCTAAAGGGCTGCTGTCTGTTATATTCCACTGGCAGATTTCTATGTTGGCTCAGAAGCCTCCTGTGAAGGGGATGCATGTCTGAAATCTGCCTCAAATTGTGTATATAGAGCAGCCTGTAGGAAATTGAGAAATTAAAATCAGCAATGGATCAACAAAGGGGTTCCAATTCATTGGCCTGACTTTGGAACCAAACCAGGTAATGAATGAATGAATGAATGAATGAATGAATGAATGAATAGTTTATTGCAGTCAATGATCAAATCCAAAGTACATATATAAAAAATAGTACCAGTTATAGCAAAACAAGGAAGAGCAAGGGAGGGGGAATATCATATAAATTGACCCAGCCTAAATTGTGAGTGCTTGAGCAACTGTTGAAATCTTCTGAGCACGAATTATAATTGCTGCCACACAGAATTTAGCTACATTAGACAGCATGCTTGAATTAGGACATTCTACAGTGTATATATTTTGCCCTGACAACAGGAATCAACGCATAGCTTTTACACTTGCTCGGATGAATGCTCTGCCGTCAGGTAATCTGATAATTCCCAAACCTCCAAAATCTAGGGAGAAATTTGGATTAGAGGATCTTCAAGGTGATGTCTGTCCAGTTTTTGGCACAGTCACTTTGTTTACAACTATAGTTTGTGGCAAGCAAAGCTCTAGAAAGGGAGAAGACCTCCCAATTAAACGAGATCTTGACTGTAGGTGGAAAAGGTCTGCTTCTTGTTGCTGGACTTGAAATTCCATAATTCCTCACAGTTGGTCTTGCTGGCTAGGGATAAGGGGGAACCGAAGTTCAATGATATCAGACCACATTTTCCCCAACACCACTCTAGAAATACTTCATTCATTATTCATAGCCAATTTTAAGTGTAGATGTATAACATTAGTTTCTTTCTTGGAGGGGGATGGGGGACCAAATAAAAATAATAGCAGTTTAAAATTTCAGCAATATTCTTGATTTTGAATGTTGCTGCTGTGACAACTTAAAAGCACAAAAATAATAATTGCTGTTTGGAGTGGAAGGGCTCTAGCTGGCCTTTGTTCCATGATCTGCTCCATCGATTTAAATTGTTCCTACTCTAGTTGAGGCTTACTTTAGCATTAATGGAACTTAATGGATCTTTGGACTCTCCAAATCCGCACTGAATTCAGTTTGTGTACTCTAGTGCAGTTCAATACATTAAGCAATAGGCATTCATCTATTTTGTCCAGCAGCTTACAATTCTTGGTGGGACCTTTGTTTCATGAAGCTGCGGGAGCCGCATCCCACTTTCAGCTATAGATGCTTGAGCAGCAAGGGGAAGAACTCACCTGCCAAATTTGGTGTCTGAGTCTCCCTGAGGGTAATGCTTCTTCCAAAGGAATCCTATTATTCTTGTGCATCCTCTTTCTCTTAGAATCATAGAATCATAGAGTTGGAAGAGACCTCAAGGGCCATCTAGTCCAACCCCCTGCCATGCAAGAACCCCATCACAATATTTCCAACAGATGGCCATCCAGCCTCTGCTTACAAACCTCCAAAGAAGGAGACACTACAAACCTCCGTGGCAGCATATTCCACTGCCAAACAGCTCTAACTGTCATGAAGTTCTTCCATGAGGAATCCTTCCATAAAGCCAAGTCCTCCACCTTGTCATTTCAAGCTGGGCTTATGCCATTCTAGTGGACCAGGCAAGAATCCCACTCTTCCTCTGATGTTCTTCTGCATGTCATCTACAGTCATGGCCCCCTGGCCCTCCAGTGGTTTAGGATCTGCAGGGCTGTGCACCTTTTCCCTCAGGATGGCTTCTGGACTCTCTGTTTCTTCCTCACCGAAGGACTGCTCCAGAAGTACAGTGATATTCATCATGTCAGAGCAGAGTTGCCTGACAGGGGAAGGAATATTTATAGGTCTGTTCTATTCCCTATGTCCTAATAGAATATTGGCTTTATAAATTATTGTGCAAGCCCTATATCGCACTTTCTGCACCCCCCCCCCTTCTGTATACCTGCCCCACAGTTTGAGGACCATTTCTTTAGCGATATTGCTAGTAAAAAGGAAAAAAAGAAAACTCTGAATGCACACCAACCCAGAAAGCATAGTTAGCTAGCAGCACCATTTGCAGTTGCTTTTAAGTCCAATGAAGTGACGACAGCCTGTGGATTTTATTTAAGACGCCAGGCACGCGCAGCCAATTCAAAGACTCCAGGCCAGCCAGGTGAGAAGGCAACAGATGGATATGTGCAAAGCTACTTTAAATACAGCACACAAGAGCTAACCGAAGAAGCAAGCAGCAGCACCTGAGTTGTATCTTTTCTGAAGCAGGACCCAGGCCAAATGTTGTTCCTGGCAACCATTTACAGCATTCAATCAGGTCCATGTGCATCTTCAGCCCACTTGGAGGAGATGGATGCCCTCATGTGCCCTTGACTGACTCCAGAGTTCTGCTCAAAACAGAAGAACATGTGCTGCTTGGAGATCAATTTCCCTCCTTCTAATTAAGGCCTTGCCATCTACCCACTTCAAGTGTAAATCACCTCATCACAAACAATTCCCCTTCACAGTTCAACACAGATTGGATGTAATTTCTTGACAACACCAATCTGTTCAGTGCGTAGCATGCAAGCTCAAGAATAATATCAGAGACTTTTCAGGTCTTCTGAGAGCATGAGAGACATAAAAGGGGTAAAAATAACAGCTAGAAAGGGAACAGATTATGCTTCTTAACATGTGTTACATCAATGCTCCTGGAGTATTTCCCTGTGTTGGGGTTAAAGGCAGGATTTCCTCCTAATTACTCACTGCACTTTGTAAATACTTTTATGTTTAACAGAAAGTGAGGATGGGTTCACATGAAGAGGAGGAAGGGGCATTTCCATGCTCAGTCATATTTAGCTGTGCTTATTAGTTTTGCACCACCTTCTATCAACTCCAAACATAACTTAGAACTGAAGAAATAATGGTAATTAGTGGTAAAATAGATCCAAACCCTACATTGATTTAAAAATAAGCAGGGAACATCCACACTGTGATTAAATCTCAAACACAATGGGAATAAAACAGCATGGAATCTTTAAAATGACTGGTCAGTGAAAAGGGAAAACAAGGGGTAGGGATACAACCTCTGCTGGATGGGGTCACCCTCCAACTGAAAAAAAGAGGTGCACAGCTTGGGGGTGCTCTTGGACTCATCCTTGAGCGTGGATGCCCAGGTCACGGCTGTTGGCATAGCAAGGCCTACATCCAAACATATGGCAAAAGGCAAACCTCAACATGACTCAGCAGTTTGCATGTCTCTTTAAGACCTTACTACTTAAGTAATGGTTCTAGCCTCATATATACACACATGACCTGATCAGTCTGATGTTGTTGTTGTTCCAGAGGCATAGAGAGAGTTGCAGAGTTACTTCTGGCTTGTTGCTATGTAAGGTTGTATTTTATCCTTTTGTATTTATAACAAGCAAGGCAGTATATATATGTGTGTGTATAGCTCCTTATCCCTTTTTATAAGCTTTATCACAACTGCTGTTGCCCCAATTTTCTATTTTGTATATTTTTCTGTACAGATATTTAATGAGTGTTTTGTTATTTTCATAGGTCAACCCGTTTACCTTTTCCCCTTAGAATATATAGATAAAGTATATTTTTCATATACCTGTTGTGCCTACAACTCCTCCTTTAATCAGACTGCAGCACATAATACCCAAATAATACACCAATCTCCCAACAATCTATCAATATATCTCAACAACGGCTGTGGTCAGGAGCGCATTTGAACAATTAAGGCTAGTACACAATTTACGTTCATTTATTGAGAAGCCACAGTGACACATGCCCTAGTGACGTCCCGGCTAGACTACTGGAATGTGCTCTATGCGGGGCTATGGATGTAAAGTCTCAGGAAACTTCAACAGGTCCAAAATGCACTAGCCATATTGCTGACTGGGGCAGGATACCGAGATCAGATTACACCCCGCTTAAAGCAGCTCCACTGGCTGCCAATCAGCTATCAGGCACAATTCAAGGTGCTGGCCTTAACCAAAAAGTACTGTATGACCTGGGTCCAAGCTATTTCAAAGATCAAACTTGTTCAGGTCATCAGGAGAGGCCTTTCTCTCCATCCCACCACCCTCACAGGTGAACACATGAAAGGGCCTTCTTAGCTGTGGTGCCCATGGCTTTGTACCATCCAGCTTTTTTAGACATTAGCATCAAATACGTTGCCCAAGCCACTGTACAAGTCAGCTCTTGAACTGTGTGATATTCGTCCTCCATAATTTACTGAAACCACACTTGTTTGACTTCAAAAGTAAGTGTTATATGACAATAAAAAGGGAGTGATACTGTCTTTCAACAAGTTACAGTAATGATGTACTGAAATTCTATCTTTATTATCTGAAAAAGGATTTCTTTCTAAGCTCCCTATTTTCCTATTTCTTTTATTTTTTTATTGCCTGGTTTTCTTTGAGTCTAAGAATAAGTAACAGTATTTGCAAAGTATCCAGATCTCATCCAGGAGTTTATTTTGAATGGCTAATATAAATGAAAATCCAAGTAGACTGCATTAATCCAGCCCAAATAACTACTGGATCTGGTAAATCTCAGAACAACCATGATAAATAGAAATAAATGTCAGAAACAGAAGGTTTTGACTCTATGTAAACTTTGTCTATAGACAAGCTAATTATGGCTCAGATGAGCTTTTCAACTGAATAGATAAAGCCTTAGCAGATAAAGCATTGAGGTACATTGAAAGATGTCTCTTTCAGAATGCTTGGCTGGTGTGTGTGTGTGTGTGTGTGTGTGTGTGTGTGTGTGTGTGTGTGTGTGTGTGTGTGTGTGTGGGAGGAGGATCATTCTAGTTGACAAACAGGACATCTCACTGAATGATGAGGAAAGGGGGGTTTGTTTGTTTGTTTTTGTGATGCAGCCATCTTGGAAGTTACGGCAGGGATGGAAGAAATAACATTTTCTCATAATGCTGAAGTCTTTGCAAATCACCTGGAGAAAAAAACAGAAAATCTACTTTCATACCAAAATGTGCACCATGTTTTCCTTATGGGATATTTAAAAAATGGTGCAGAAAGAGCACGGTCTTGTGGAAAGGATGGGTCGTCCATTTTCAACTAGAAATGCAACTTGAGGGCCAAAGTAAGCCTTCAGCAAGGAGGGATTGCATGGGACATCAGTTGGGAGACAAATGTTGCCCACGCTGGTAGCCTATAAAACTCCACAGAGCTCTAAATAGCAGCCAACAAGAATAAAAGCAGACAAGAATATACAAAGCCTTTATTTCCTAGTTTATCATGGCATAAAGATAGCATTGGCCTGACATTATTATGTACTCTTCAAGCAAAGCTAGTATGGATGGCATCTGCAAAGGCAGACTTCACTCAAAAGAATGGAAAACAGTATTTGGTCCATTAAAAGTAAAGGTAAAGGTTCCTCCCGCAGATGTTTGCTAGTCGTGTCTGACTCTAGGGGAGGTGCTCATCTCCATTTTCAAGCCAAACAGCCAATGTTGTGCAAGTCTGTGTCCATGTGGCCATGTGGCTGGCATGGCTGCAAGGAACACTGTTTATCTTCCTGCTTTTGGCAGTACCTATTTATCTACTTGCATTTACATGCTTTCAAACTGCTAGGTTGGCAGGAGCTGGGGTAACAGTGGGAGCTTGCCCCGCTGTGTGTCACCCGGGATTCGAACTGCCAAGCTGCTGACTTTACAGCTGACCATTTCAGAGCTCTAGTCTGCTGAACCACCATGCCCCTACTTATACATTACACTCATTATAAATACAGGCCTTGCTTTTGTCAAGGTCTCTGTTTTCTGGCAGCATATTATTATGTTACTGGGATATTTTATCACTGATACACATCGTGGAAATTGAAATAGAAGATGTACTTTTAAAACTAAGCCCACAAATGTCCTGGTAATGGAGTAAATGAAAAAGTGTTGCTGATTTAATCTTCAAAGATTTAATGAATTTTCATCTATGCACGTCCCATGAAAAATATCATTGACCTCAAAGTTCCATATCCAGATAGAGTTGGAGGCAGGCTGCATCTTTATTATCATGAAGTAACAACTGGGATTCAATATTTATGAGAAATGGGCACATCCAGGGGCTAGAAAGGAAAATCCATTTTTGAACTATAAGAAATAGGTGCAAAAGTAATAGCCTTAGCAACTTCTTTCATCCATTATAATTTAGCATTGATAATTTCTGATCGTCATACACTAGGCATTCTTTGCTCACCTCTTCTTAAGTGTCAAAATCTATGCTAGGGATGGGCACAAAACAAAAAACAAAATGCTGTTTTGTTGTGTCGTTACATAACGAAATGAAATGAAATGACACAAGGAAGCAGCATTTTGTTACAGATGAAACAAAAGTGTTTTTTTTTTTTTTGCTGAAACAAACCATTTTGTTGCATTTGTTTGCTTGGTGGAGGGAAAATAGTTTTTTAAAAAAGCTCTTTTTATTTTTAAAAAAAATTCCCTCCCCCAAGCCCCGTGCACCAGCTGATCAGCACTAGGGTGGTGGGGAAGATTTCCCCCCCAACCCCAGTGCAGATCAGCTGGCAGGAGGGGCTTAAGGGATGGAAAAAATTCCCTCCCCCAAGCCCTGCCTGCCAGCTGATCAGCGCTAGTTTGGGGAAAAAGTTTTCCCCCCACCCCAGTGCCAATCAGCCGGCAGGCGGGGCTTGGTAAAAAGGTTTTTTTAAAAAACTCGGGGCCTAAGGGAGGGAAATGTTTTCGCTCCTCAATCCCCGCCTGCCAGCTGATCAGTGCTAGGTGGGGGGGAAGGTTTTTTCCCTACCCTAGCACTGATCAGCTGGCAATCGGGGATTGGGTGGAGGGGGAAAAGTTATGTTGATGTTATGCTATGTAAATTTACCAGTAACCACTGCTATTGCCTTTTTCAAAAATATATTTTTATCTTGTTTGTGTTCTGTACTGAGGTGTGGAACTTTTCTTCCCTCACAGAAATCTCAAGACAAGGCAACAAATGCCACCATTATGTATTGTTCAATTTACTTTAATAGCATTAAAACCTTATTTACACATCTGCATAATCTGTGCAAATATCTGTTCTCATTCTCTCCTTTCATTGACAACATAACAGCAGCCTAACTTACTCTCGTGCAGATTGAGAAGGATAATCTTGCAGTTTCTTCTTCCTGTATGTGAGGCTACATCAGGATTTATATCACTCTCTTGAGTACATCTTGAATCCACACGTGACTCTGTCCTATTTTGATTTGATAAAATGCACCACATTCCTCAATAGTGTATGGATATCTGAGGTAGGGTGTGTGTTGTCATATTGCCCATTTTAGGAAGTACAGATGGATAGTCCTGTAGGGAAATGGGAACCCAATGGTTTTGTTTCCCCACCCCTGTTCAGAGCACCATCTCTATTGCAATCTCTTCTACAGCTCTATTGACAGCACTGCCCCCTGCATAGCTGATATGCTCCTACCAGCCTCACCCAGTCAATGTTAGAACCTTCATGAGCAGAGCAAAACACAATAGAGATGATGATCTAGTCCAGGTTGCCTTTTTAGTATCTCAGCGATAATGAAAATAGCAAATTAGGTTTTATCTTTAAAATAGAACATGCCAGGTGTTCAGTGATTAAGCCATCCATCAAAAACCATGATTTACTATTGAACTTAGTATGTGAGCCTGCAGTTTGTTGCATTTGCAGGGATTGTTCCTGCTTCAAGCTTTTGCTGTTGAAAAACCGTACTGATTGAATTCTGTGGGTTGTGATGATCATGTGCCAGGAGCAAGTCATTAACCTCAGCCCCATAAAGATAGAATTGTAAGGCATATTGGAAGAACAAATGCTGAAACAACACCTGACTTGCACCATAGGACTTACAGAATTATAGGTAATCATTGACTCAGTTGTGAATCCATGATAAATTATAGTAACGACAATAAATCTGCCTGTCTCTGTAATCTTTAGGCAGCCTGGGGTTTTTTTATGCAGGATGGCTGAACTTTTGAGGAGTGGAACAAGATGGGTCAACAAGTTGCCTGTGTAGAGCGGTGATGCATGTGCAAACATGATTGCCTTTATGGGGTCAAAAGCAGAGATAGGCACAAAATGGAAATTAGGGTTTCATTTTGTTTCTTTTCGTATCTGTAGTAGTTTCATTTCATTTTGTTTGTAACAAATTTTTAAAATGTTTTTTTTTTTACAAAATTAAACAAAACGAAATGAAACACTATGCTCCCCTGGATCCTAAAGGACCAAAATGGCAGGAGAGCTTCCTCAAGCAATTCTAGGTAACCGCCCGAAAGTTTGAAAGGCTTGGGGTTCAGGGGGCTAAGCCAAAGGGGCTGCCCTAGGAAAAAAAATCTTTCGAATTGGATTCTGAATTTCAGAAGCCAAGTAGCAATTGATCTGTGTTCTGGCTTCCAATTCCAATTATAAATATTTTTTTCCTTGGGGCACCCCCTTTGGAGTTTCTTAACTCAGTTCCCTGACCCCCAAACCTTGCCAAATTCGGGGAGCTATCAGGGAAGAGCTTGAGCTCACCTGCCATTGATTTCTCTAGGAGGAAAAAATGGTGTTTCATTGTAAAACGAAACGAAACACGTCCTACTGTTTCATTAGGTAACAAAGTAATTCATTACCAAAAGAAATGACAATACAGTGTTTCCTTTTTCATTTTGTGCCCATCTCTACTCAAAAGCATAGACCATTATGATCAAGGCAGCCTATCTACATGCATGATTGAATACAAGAGGGGCAGCAGGGCTTTTGAGTCAACATCTCTTTCCTCTTATGTGGCTATTTGCTCCAGTCAGAACTGCCATTCTTATGTGAAAATCTCTAATAAAAAAATTGATGGGCTTATATAAATGGACTGAGGCCCATAAAAAAGGTTAAGAACTTTCCATTTTACATTTTTTCCCCTGACGTTTGGTCAGGAAGGTGGCATAGGATGATATTAAATGTAGATCCATATATGACAAAGACAACCTCCAAAGAGACTGTGCAAGGCATAAGTCATTGTAATGGAATTTCAGGTTTTATATTATACTATTATCCCAATAAAATGGATCTTTTTTTAATAAGTGCTGTCCTGAATCTGATTGTTTAAGAGAGATGGTTACAGTCCCTTATATTTTATATAGGTATAATCTGCAAGAAACGTTGTGTGCAGTTCACTTGAAGGCCAGACTGAAGATTTATGGAGCTGATGGCACACAAGCCCTAAATTAGGTTTCAGAATATCACTGTTGTTTTTATCATGTAAGAGGTAGACTCATTTTTAAAAATAAAATAAACTAAGAAATCCATTGTGCAGTACTGAAAGCCACTGTCACAATTAAGGTTCTGTTGATATATGATGTGAGTTTTAATTCTAAATTTGGAGATATGTTGGCAGGAGAATCCAACTGACCAATATCTCAAAAAAGTACCTATTGGCCATTATTATCATCATGTCTGTTATATGAATGTACTCAGCATTTTTAGTAATCAATCTTTGCAAATATGTTTAGTTATCAAGTTTCCTTGTTATTGGTGCCAACCAACTTGAAAAAAAGGATTTATCTTTAGATTTGGTGAAATAACCAAGATCAGAATATGAAATCATTTCATGTTCTTGAGCAAAATGAACTCTAAAATGATGGAATCTACCCATATGAAAACAACTGAAGAAATTGATAGATCAAAATAACATCTTAATTCCCTGTCATCATATATTTGTTTTTATGTTTGCGAGTCAATGGCTAATTAGGTGAACAACATAACGCAATTCTGGGTTGCATCAACAGAAGCATAGTGTCTAAATCAAGGGAAGTGATAGTACCACTCTATTCTGCTCTGGTCAGACCCCACCTGGAGTACCATGTCCAGTTCTGTGCACCTCAATTTAAAAACGATGTTGACAATCTTGAGCAGGTCCAGAGGAGGGCAACTGAGATGATTGAGGGTATGGAAGAAATGTCTTATGAGTAGAGATGGGCATGAATAAAAAAAATGTTGTTTCGTTTGTCGTTTAGGGGGTCCGTTTTGGTTCGTTTCCGTTTTTCACGAATTTTTGCAAAAAAATTCATTTTTGTTTCATTACGTAACGAAATGAAAAAACGAAAACAAAAACGAAAAAATTTTCATTTCGTACCCATCTCTACCATTCAATGCATTGCCGTAACGAAAATGAAAACGAACGACAAAATTTCTGGTGTTTCTGTTCGTTTTGTTTCATTTTGGAGGCAAAATTCATTTTCATTTTTGTTGCGTAACAAAACGAAAAAATGAAAACAAAAATGAAAAATTGTTCATTTCGTGCCCATCTCTACTTATGAGGAATGGCTTAGGGAGCTAGGAATGTTTAGCCTTTAAAAAAGAAGGCCGAGAGGGGATATGATAGCTATGTTCAAATATTTGAAAGAATGTTACATTGAAGAAGGGACTGGTTTGTTTTCCATGGCTTCAGAGACTAGGAAGTGGGGCAATGGTCTCAAACTACAGGAAAAGAGAGTCCATTGCAACATTAGGAAGAACTTCATAACAGTTGAGCTTTTCAGCAGTGGAATATGCTGTCACGGAGCGTTTCTGAGTCTTCTTTGGAGGTTTTTAAGCAGAGGCTGGATGGCCATCTGTTGGGAGTCCTGTGATGGAGGTTCCTGCATGGCAGTGGGTTGGACTATATGGCCCTTGAGGTCTCTTCCAACTCTATGATTCTATGATTCTATGATTCTATGATTCTAATCCTATAATACTTTTAATTTTTATTCCCAAATCGATCAATTCCTGATAAAGTTAAATGAATCCCCATGGAATTAATTTCATATTTTTGTTGTACCTCACTTAAGCCTTCTGAACTGCACTTAACCATTGTACACTTATGTAGAAGCCCCATTGAACTCCAAGGTGCTTACTTTTGCAGGTAGCATCTACTGGAGTTAAACTGGGGTTGAAGTAGAGAGGTGACAGTACATACAATAAGTGGCAATATTGTAGATCATTAGATTAGTCAGAGCCATAGTTGTGGCATGTCGGATCTTGTGGGGTTTCCAGTTTTATCAGTAAAGTTTTATCTTGCACTAATTGGGTGGTAAAAAAGAAAAATGTAATTGATAGATAAATAAATAGACTTTTGAGGTAGAATTAACCATCCCCTTTATTGGCTATAGAGTATTACAGTTTTTGGGCTGGGCTGTACCTGAGTCTCATCAATGGAAAACTTTAGCGGTTTCTGACACTCCATCCCAGGTTTGACTGCTGAGGGAGCTGGTTTGAGAGGGGAATTCCATGTCTCCTCTTACAGGAGTATGTGGCACTAATACCACTTTATAAGCTAGGGTGGACAATCTTAGGCCCAGCCCAGCATCCCGTATGAAACCATTGCATTCTCAAAAGAGGGGATTTTCTATGCAGACTCAACATCAGTATAGACCTAGAATTGCTCATCCTAGTTCTGTAGCCCACTCCTGTTGAACAAAGGACTCAAGACGTTTCCATATGCCCATCCTTTCAATTACTTTCCTGTCCAGCAATCTCCCAGCAGACTGTATATGGAGCTGCAAGATCATGTTCAGTTGGATGCCAGGTCTAAATTAGTGTGAAGCATTAGATATATTTTCTTTAAAAGGCTTTAGAAAAGGTGAGGCAATAAAAACATCCTTAGTCATGATTTTCCTAAATATTTACCTTTGTCCCCTCTCTGCCATCTGTCTCCATCCCCACCTTATGTCAATATATCAGTCCAATGATGAGATTTAATAGATTTAAGATTGTTTTTTTTAAAAAAACTATCTTGCTTCTCTACAACATATGGTCACAATTTTATGCATCATATCTATGGTGGGGTGGGTGAGGGAATGAAACAGATCTTTGCAAAGAACATTAACATCTCATTAACAACCCATATTGAGACTGAAATTTTATCAGGGTATGCACATAGTTGCACTGTGTTTTGAGAACAACATTGCTTCCTTCCATTTCCTTTTGGGAAATATCTTGAATGTTTAAATATTTATTCAGTACTACTTATTTGTTTTTGTTTTTTTTTAAATGGCATTTAGAAGTGAAAAACAATTTCCCCACATTTATGACAAAGTACTGGTGTGACCTTGATACACCTTCACAACAACCTCAGTATGGGTTGTTAATGAGATGTAAAGATTCTTTGCAAAAAAAAAAAAATTTCCTCGCCCAGAAGGTTTTGTGTCACATGAGAGGAATATACGAACCAGAATGAGCTGTGGGTGGGTAGTGCAAATTAAGTAAAACTGCAAATTCCACAAATAGCACAAAATGATGGTTGATACTTTGCTACCCCGGATGTTCACTTGAAGGACAGATTTTGAAGCTGAAGCTCCAGTACTTTGGCCACCTCATGAGGAGAGAGGAGTCCTTGGAAAAGTACCTGATGTTGGGGAAAGATTGAAGGCAAAAGGAAAAGAGGACGGCAGAGAATGAGATGGTTGGATGGTGTCATCGATGCAACCAATATGGATTTAACCAAACTCCGAGAGGCAGTAGAAGATAGGAAGGCCTGGCGAGTTCTGGTCCATGGGGTCACGAAGAGTCAGATACGACTGAACGACTGAACAACAACACTTTGTTACAAGAAGTTTTAAGTATCAGAAGCTTTGGAAAGAAAACTTTATCCTTAAAATCAGTTAAGTAGTCATTGTGGAAGTTGAGTCATGGCTACTGGACTTCTTTTTGAGAGATAGAAACGTTTTGCTGCTCATCCAAACAGCTTCATCAGTCTGAACACAGCTAGTGCGAGTCCTCCATCTTATAGTCAGTCAGCTTTGACCTCTTGTCACCCTAGTCTGAATTAAGCTCATAAGATGAACAATGGCCTGAATAGGCTCGTTAGGGAGACATTAGTATCCACAGCTTTAAGATGAACAATGGCCTAAGGTGCTGAAACCCATCAAGAATGGGTCGTTAGCTGTGACCTATTCCCTACATGGCGGGAGTGTCGGAGAAGCTTAAAAGGATTTTTGGCAAACACCACATCCCTGTTTATGTCAAACCCATGAACACACTAAGGCAGAGACTTGTCCACCCAAAGGATCCGATACCAAACCATAAAAGGAGCAATATAGTATATGCAGTCCAATGCAGTGAAGAGGCTTGTTAGGGAGACATTAGTATCCATAGCTTTAAGATGAACAATGGCCTAAGGTGCTGAAACCTATCAAGAATGGGTTGTTAGCTATAGCTTTTTGATTTGACTGGGTACTTTGGAAAGCACAGCCTGATAAGTAGCAGATAGACTAGGCCTGAGGCCACCACCTCTCTTGAGGGAGGGGTTTTCAATGCTCACATGAATGGCTTCTCTTACTCCTCTCTCAAACCACCTATCTTCTTTGTCTAATATGTGTACATCCTCATCTTTCAAAGAGTGCCGTTTGTCCTTCAAATGGAGGTGTACTGCTGATTCTGGTCCTGAGCTGTTACCCCTCCTATATCGGGCCATCCTTCTGTTTAATGGCTGTTTAGTTTCTCCAGTGTAGAGGTCTGAACACTCCTCACTGCATTGGACTGCATATACTATATTGCTCCTTTTATGTTTTGGTATCAGATGCTTTGGGTGGACAAGTCTCTGCCTTAAGTAGTCATTCTATTTCTTCTCTCTCTCTCTCTCTCTCTCTCTCTCTCTCTCTCTCTCTCTCTCTCTCT
>JAHTLZ010000122.1:647083-674381 GCA_023846285.1 Phrynocephalus versicolor
TCTCTCTCTCTCTCTCTCTCTCTCTCTCTCTCTCTCTCTCTCTCTCTTGGCCAGGTTGACCACAGAGACTTCTGGGATGTGCCAACCGGGCATAAAAAGCCCACTAACCGTAGCCCGAGCCCGAACCCTAACCCTAACCCTAACCCATACGGCAGTACACTGTCCTTCTAACTGGGTCAGAGAAGCACCCAGAGGTGCACCCCAATACTCACCCTAACCTCACCCATAACTAGCCTAACCCTAGCCCTTGCGCTAACCCTGTTGCCTAAGCCAGATCTGTACTTGCATTGCACTACACGCAAGTACAATTCCCTTCTTAGTGAGACACAGCGGGTGCAGAGAGTCTGCCAGTCCGCCACTTGTGGCTCCGGGTGACTCCTGCAGGCTCGGCTCGGCAGCATGTGTGCCATGCAAACCATGCCCCCGAGGCCTGACTGATGCAGGGAAGGCACCCCCAAAAGAGGGGTGCCTCTGCCAGTCTGCTGTGTCTCTGCGTGCAACTTGGTATGCATATCCATATGGCTATGCATGCCCTTTTGCAGCAGGTGAGGAGAGGAGACCCCCATGCCATGAGGGGTCTCCAGGAGCCTGCTTTCCCTTCCTAGCGGGTGAGGAGAGGAGGCACCCCCCCCAAAAAAAGAGGTGCCTCCAGGAGCCCGCTTTCCCTTTATAGCGGGCCAGAGGAGGCACCCACCCCACAGAGGTGCCTCCAGGAGCCTGCTACCCCCCCAAACCAGTATAACGACAGACAAAAACGACACCACGAAATGACAATTTTTTGCAAAATTTTGCGAAAAATGGAAATGAGCCGAATTGGACCCGTCCCAAAAAACGATAACTCAAAAAAAAAAAATTCCTGGTCGTGCCCATCTCTATCTGGTAGAACTGAGACAGCCTAAATTACTAAGAACAAAGAATTTAGCAAATGTGATTTACATCCCTAGTCTTTGCAGCTTCAAATTTTGCTTGACAGATGCGCATTCTATCAAGGTGAATGCTGGATTAGCCATCAATTTTATCCCCATTCCAACTCAATGTTTCAAGCAGCCTGCTTGTCTTTTAAATATGGTTTAAGAATTTATATCCCACAAATTTTCAGACTCAGATCAAATCTGCTTCCAAAAGAAGACAAATAATGAAGACACTTCTGACTTGTTGCTTCAAAAAAACAGTCACAAAATCAGTCATCACTGAAACAAAAAGAAAAAAGCCAAGTCTTCATTACAAAGGCTTCCAGAACAGCAGGACTGAGATGCTGGGGCTAAATCTTGCTTGAAAAGAGCATTCCTCAAAACAACTAGGAACGCGGTGGCGAACCTTTTAGAGACTGAGTGCCCAAACTGCGATTCAGAATCCACTAATTTTTTGTAAAGTGCCAATACAGCAATTGAACCTGAATACAGGTGGCTGTGAAAGAGGCGGTGCTGGGTGCCCACAGAAAGGGCTCCAAGTGTCACCTTTGGCACCTGTAGGGGCAGCATGCATTTTGCACCATGTGCAGATTTTGGGGGCTTCTTCTTCTTCTTCTTCTTCTTCTTCTCCTTCTCCTTCTCCTTCTCCTTCTCCTTCTCCTTCTTTCTTTCTTTCTTTCTTTCTTTCTTTCTTTCTTTCTTTCTTTCTTCTTCTTCTTCTTCTTCTTCTTCTTCTTCTTCTTCTTCTTCTTCTTCTTCATCATCATCATCATCATCTTCTTCTTCTTCTTCTTCTTCTTCTTCTTCTTCTTCTTCTTCTTCTTTGTAAGGGAACATTTGTAATTGTTCCCAGGAAGGGATCCCTGTGACATCCTGTGTGTCACTCAATTGTTGCCATTCATAGCCAGTTTTGCTGCCAAATTGAAGAACCCCATATTTCTGCAGCTTAGAATTAGAGGGGGGAAGGGTGCATCCCCCCCAAACAGTCCTTCTGCTTCCGGTAGATCCCCATTGAATTCAGATCCCTATTTAGATATGATGCTCTGCTTGGTGCAGCTCAAAGTTGCAGTGGGTGAGCAGAAGCATGTTTGCAAACCTGGATGTCTGGAAGTCTTGATAGAGCATGGTAGGGACAGAATTATTCTCTTTAATTAATCAAAGATGTCATAGTAGAATGATTTAAATAATATCTTTTTTCTAGTGTTTTCCCACCTCTGTGGGGTCCTATTTAATGTTTGAAATAATATCTTGTCTTGGAAGTCGTCAGGAGATATAGGGTTTCATGTCATCAGTAAGCTGATGACACCCAGCTCTGTATCTCCTTTGTTCCATCTACAGTGGATGCTGTTTCATCCCTGGATGCTGTGCTGGAGTGGATGAGGATGAACAGACTGAGATTGAACCCAGGCAAGACGGAAGTCCTTCAGGTAGGAGTGCTGTGTGTTGGCGGCCTGGGAAACTCCCTTAGTTTTGTGGAAGTGACTCTTCCCATGTATGCAGTCTGGGCGTAATATTTATTTATTTATTTATTTATTTGTTACATTTATATACCACCCATCTTCCGGACGGACCTGGTGCTCACCATGGAAGCGCAGGTGGTGTCAGTGGTACGTTCCACACATTACCGTCTCCAGCTGCGTGTCTTCCTGGACCCTGGTGCTCTCGCTACATTGGCATATGCACTCATAGTCTCAAGATTAGACTACTGTAGTGCACTCTATGTGGGGCCTTGGAAGCGAATGCGGGGACTCCAGCTAGTGCAGAATTCTGCAGCTAGACTAGTAACAGGGTTAAGGAGATACCATCATATCACCCCTATGCTGGCCACATTACACTGGCTGCCGATCCATTTCTGCATTGACTTCAAGGTTTTAATGCTGACATACAAAGCTGTAAACGGTTTGGGACCCAGCTATCTGTCAGAATGGCTCCTACCGCAAAATATCACCTGAAACACTCAATTATCTCAAGCAGGTCATTTGAGGGGGCCCACTCCAAAGGAAGCCTGGAAATCAGTAATGACGAACCGGGTGTTCTCAGTGGTGGCCCCTTGCTTATAGAATCAGCTACCTGCCGAGATTTGTCTGGCCCCTACGCTGTCAGTTTTCAAAAACATCTTAAGACATAACTATATAGAAAGGCTTTCCCTGACTATTAATCCATCCTTTCTTGATTCACTGATCTTTAATCTGCCCTTTTCATTTTAGTTCCCTATGGGAAAATCGGGCGGTCAATAAGTACAAGAATGAATGAATGAATAAATAAATAAATAAATAAATAGTTATCCCTTTGTTCTTTAAGCGATTTTTATGATGTTATTGGTGATTTAGCTTATCCAAGCTCAACATCTGCACTGTAGTTGGTGATGCCAGTGCAAAGCCCTTCAGCCCCTTGTGTTTCTGGGACTTCTTTCATGTGAGCAATGCCTCACAGATCAGACTTGGAGACAAAAAGCATGCAGAGATGTTTACAGCTATTTCCTCTTGCACTTGGGAATAGCTGACACATCGGAGAAAAGCTACAGTTAATTTTGCTGTACAAAATGCTCTGCTTCCAAAACCCCCCATTATTTCATGAAATTCATTAGTAACTATAAATATATACCAGTGTGACATCTTAATGCAGCATGGCTTCAGTAAAATACCTTAATTCTTCCACCTGCTCTTAAAGATGTCTATTAACAGTTATTTAGTTATTTGTACATTGTTTGCATTTAACTTAGAACTGAGTGCACTGTGGTTGTTATTTGCTTGAACGTTTTATTTGTAAAATTTCCCAGGGAGGCCTTGCTGACAGATGGGTGAGAAATAAATAAATAAATAAATAAATTAAATAAATAAATAAGCAAGCAAGCAAGCAAGCAGATTTGACCATTTCAAAGCTGTCAAGCAGAATATCATTTTTATATTCTTAAGAAAGACACTATAATACAGGTTAGCTGTGCTTTAGTGGTTATGACACTAATGTTTTTCAGGCGATTGTCCCTTAGAAATATATGTGATACATTTTTAACAGGCTGAAATCCAATAGCAGGTCACAACTAGAGTAGGCCCTTGAATCAGAAAGGTGAGTAAATTCCTCTCTAAGTTACTTTGATTCAATGGATCTACTTTAGTTGCAACATATTGTGCTAAAGTAAGTCGCAACTCTACTAAAACCATTTGAAGGAATGAAATTTGTACAGGAGTTGACTCACCAAATCCCTCTGATTCAAAGGGTTCACTCTACCTGCAATTTACTAATAGATTTCAACCATTGATTTGTTAAAATGGTATCACTAATATGCAACACCATGCCAGTCAATATCAGGTTGCAAATTTACCTTTTGCCTATGTAAAATTTAATATCCAAACTAACACTTTGATGAATGTGTATCTCATTTCTTTTCTTGGGTCTGGAAAACTTATCCACAACATAACCATTTAAGGCTACCACCACTACACCACACTGGCTCACCCATTAAGTTTCTGTGATGCCCAACATTCTACTTAAAAGTCATGAAGGATTCTTGTGAAAGTCATGGAGGGTTCTTGTGAAAGAGATGAGAAAATGTGTGACAAACCCAGCATGGTTTGAACCCAGATTTCTCCAGTACTATTTCTAATCTGATGATCTTGCCCCAATATTCAGTTCAAACATTTATGGACTTGTAGGGACAGGTTTAGAGAATGCAAGTCATGTAAATATAAGTCAAATAATTTTTTGGAGCACTCGAAATTCTTCTGTTCAGTTATTTTCGCCAGAAAACCCTTGTTCCCCCTCTCCTGTCACTGTGAGATGAGAAACACCACCTCTATTCCAGGTCCAGTTTATGTCAGGAAGTTAAAGGCATGGACTAAATCCACTTCTGTTTTGTGCAGTTTTGTTTTTAAAAACAAGTCAAAGGGACAGCTAAGGTCACTGGGACACAACTCCAAGGATATATGGCTACAGAAGCAAATAAGTAAGCATTTTCGAGCGAAGTTTCTAAATCCAGTCTCCTGGTGGTGGTTTAGGAAACTTCGCTGAAACTGCTGTTCCAGGGGCGTGGTCGGCCGGGACCAGAATTTACTTCTCTTCCCAGTTAGCACACAATCTTTTACTGTGCAGTTCGCCGCTGGGAAACTACGCAGAAAATGCTGGTTGGACCGTGGCCTTAGTCCAAGAACATATTGAGAACAAGGAATTGAGGAACATCTTACAGCATTAATAGACAACATTACATTAAAGCTACAAGGTTATAAGAACCTATAGATTCATAGGAAAGACACATAATGGTAGTCCAAAAGCCTGGGAGACCTCAACAGCACCCTGTACACAAAGGTGACCAGCTCTGCAAGGGAGAGTGCTGGTTCACAGGGAGAATGGTACACCAGCACAATCCCAGTACCATCCCTGGTCCCATCCATCATGTGGAGGATCTCAAGACTTGAGACCGCCAATGCCGAGAGCCTGACAGCCTCAAGGATGTCTTTATAAACAATGGCTACCCTGCCAACCCTCCTGTCTGCCCTGGTGTCAGATGGAATATCGGGGTGGGCACATCAAAGGAAAGACAGGACCGCCCTCTGTACCCCTCTGTACTTTCAAACAATATTAAATCATATATGTAATGGGCTTTATTAATGGCACACCTGGCATTAAAAGTAAGTTAAAAACAATCAGTATTATTTTTAAAGAAACATAATCAGCATACCTTGCAAAATGAATGAGGTCATTGAAATACACAGTTTTCATTCTGTTTCAGGGGGTGTCAGTGCCACTGCTGAAAAGTATCTGTCCTACATATTTAATAGTTTAATCTCAGGCAGCAGAACTCTCTCTGAAGATCTTATCAAAAGCAGGCAGTTCTTTACATACCTGGGATTCATGCAATCAAGTGTTTCAAAACATGACTTTGAAATGGTCTCAGAAATACACCTGGGGATAATACCAAGCTGGACGACTAGAGAAAGACACAACGTCCCAACATTTGATTTATTGCTTTAAAACATGAAGCATCAAATAGAACAGTGACTGTAATTATTTGGATTGAATTCTGAAAATTATCCATGTGCAACTTAAATGCTCCCCTTTTAAGTGGGAGCAATTACAAGCTACTAGTCAATGCTTCCCAACTGGAATATTTCTATTCTGGGGTTTGTGTGTGTGTGTGTGTGTGTGTGTGTGTGTGTGTGTACAAAAGAGAGAGAGAGAGAGAGAGAGAGAGAGAGAGAGAGAGCATGCCCACACACACATGCTTCATCCGAACTTCATTCAGCTTGTCATACTGTGTCCCCCCTTGATGTAAAACACTGCCCTCCAAACACATGCAATTTGTCAGCTAGCAAATGCTGTCTTCAGGTTATTTAAATGAGAAAGTAGTATAGCTCTTTCTTTTGTTCTCATTAATCAGCTAAGTGTGTAACAGGCTGGGTGTAAATAATGGCCGAATTAGAAGCCTTTAATCTCTAATTACATTATACGAAGTTGTGTATGAATAAAACATAACAGAATGTTGACATAATTTGTAGCAGACATTAATTGTTCACCCTCTCAACTTGCATCAGTGCAGCAATTTTTTGAGAGGTTAATTAATTAAACCAAGTTAGATCCCTTTCCCTTAGACTCTGCAAAATTCTGATGACTTAGTTGATCATAGCCAGGACCATTATTGCAAAGCCCCTGTACATGCTTAGAAATCCTGCTAGTTTAAAACAAATTTCTCACAACCAGTGAGGGCTAAATCATTTAGAAAATGCAGGTAACAAGTAAAGTCAGATGCACATTTTGCAAACGAACTTTGTAGAAATGTGACTGGGCAGATTTAGCACATTTCCAGGTTCATTAGTAATTTTAACTGCTTCTCATGGAGGAAGAATTTCTAGATCTCATTTTATGCAACACCCCCCCAAAAAAGGTTAGAATTTTCAAAATCTTAGTTTTCCAAATTTCAAGTATTTTGTCTAACCAAGTTAGACTTTGTCCTAAGTATAAGGTTGTACACACAAGCAGGTTGCTGATGCTATTAATTAAAAATGACAGCTGTGTAGCATTTTGAAAATGCAATAACCATTGATTACTTTAATTAATCTGGGTCAGAAACCACTGGCCTCTTTCAAATGCAGGGTTTATCTATGGTTAAGCATCAATGTGATTTTTTTCTTGGACATGTGCACTTACCTTCTTATTATTTCAGGGTAGTAATGAAGAAAAGACCAGAAGCTTTCATTCTTGCTTTCAGTTAATTGCAGTTTAGCATTGCATCAAAATCCTGAACGGTAGTTACTCTCAACTTAACCTTGTTGGAAAAGGCAGCTTTATGGATATTTTGGATTTGACTTCCTTCAGTTAGACATAGATAACTTGAACTACAGATATAGAGTTAAACTAAGATTACATAACAATCAAAATGAAAGCTTCCAAACTTAGCTTTGTGCCTTATAGGAGGAGGAGGGGCCATGTGAACATGAAGTTTGTTCAAGTAATGCTGAACTAAAATGCCTAGATTAGACACTATTGATAATTCCAGGCTGTATGTAAGTACATATTCTTACCCAGAAAAATAATGGATTTTGCATTTTGAAAAGACCATAGAGAGAAATTCTGATTAATGTGAAATAGAATCCCCTAAAACAAGTAAGAAATTAGAACCAGAGCTACACAGAAAATCTACAGAAGACTCAGTACCAAAATATCTAACTCATTAGAAATATAAGCAATAGAATTTGAAAACAAACCTCTTTCTGCATTCCAAAAGAGAAATATAAGTTTTAGCACACATTATTTATTTATTTATTTATTTATTTATTTATTTATTTATTTATTTATTTATTTATTTATTTACTGGACTTATATATCACTCCAAATAACCTCTAGGCTACTCTGGACAGTGTACAACATAATAAATAACAAGTTGCATACATATTAATAACTTACAGAAATAATGCAAAAAATAAGGTTATTAAAACACACAGTTGCACAAATATAATCAATTAATAGTAACATAAATTATAAGCCAACATAAAAGAAATTAGAAGCAGAAATGGTACATGTGGTGTATGGTAGAAGGACTGGGGTTTTGTGTGTGGTACAGTAATCCCCCATTTATTGTGGGGGTTAGGGACCCAAACCTGACCCGCAATAAAGGAAAATCTGCAATATGGGGATGCTGGATTGGGTTGGGACTGGCGGTCTGTCTGGGGCCTCCTACACTTACCTTAGGCCTGATGCTGCCCTCAAAGGGCCTCTAATGGGCTTCCCAGCCCTGTCAGAAGCCCCATAAGTGGTGTTGGGCAATCCTGAAGGCACTTCTGATTTTTCAGAAGCCACTCCTGGTTTGCCAGAAACCACTTCTGGGCCCTCCGACATGCCCAGGAAGCCTGTCAGAGGCCCACTCAGGTCAGCACCATGCCTGAGGTAAGTTCAGGAAGTCTCAAACAGGCCCACAAAGCTTGCCCCAGGGGCCCTTGCCTTCAAGGAGGTGAAAGGGATGGCTTGTAGGAACAGGGCCTTTTCGGCAACTGCCCCCAGATTGTGGAATGCCCTCCAAAGCGAGATCCGCCTGGCGCCAACATTGATGACATTCCGGTGCCAGGTAAAAACAATGCTGTTCCAGAGGTTTTTCAACTGATTATTGTGGGTCCTGGTGGTGATTTTAGTGTGGTATTTTAATACATTGTATTTATTGTATTTAAATGTTTTATTGTTGTATTTTTATTGCAATTTGATGTTTTAATTATTTGAATTGTTTATTTTGATTGTGAGCCACCCAGAGACCTTTGGGTAGTGGGCGGCACACAAGCTATATAAATAAATAAATAAATAAATAAATAAATAAATAAATAAATAAATAAATAAATAAATATACTGCAGACCCGCAATATATCAGGACCACAGTATATGAACCATGAAATGGAAGGGGATGATTGTATCCTTGACAAAAGAAAATTAAAGGTATATCTATCTATCTATCTATCTATCTATCTATCTATCTATCTATCTATCTATCTATCTATCTATCTATCTATCTATCTATCTATCTATCTATCTATCTATCTATCTGTTCAGACTCACCTAAACAGTACAAATAACACTTTACTGTAATATTAAGTGGGCAAAATGATGGTGGCTGCTGCTTTTTTCCGTGGAAATTTAAAGATTAGAAGTATCAAAGGAGTTATTGATAGAGTTCTTCAAAAAAACTTCTTGTTGATCTGTCTGGGATACTGCACTTCTGTAGCCTTGGTTTTAAATGCCAGGAAATTGCCTGATACTGTTGCACAATTGCATGCCTTCATAAGCCGGCAGGAAAAAGGATGCCATGGTTTATATAGCAAAGGGCAGATTGAGTGTTGACAACAACCAATGGCAGTGATGAAGATGGTCTACACGAGGCATGTCCAAACTTCTGCCCTCCTGATGTTTTGGACTACAACTCCCAGAATTCCAAGCTTTTGTTTGGCCAAAGTTTGGACATGCCTGGTCTACACTCTATCCAAGATACCCTCTTTTGATCGCCACCATGCACACTTGTTAATTGCTTTGAGGACTCGTTAACTGCTGAAAAAAATGAGTCAGTTTCTTGGATCTCTTGCTTGGTGCCACTTTGTTTAGGATTGTTTATTTGCTGATGGAGGTGTTAAGTCGTTTTACTTTTTAAAATTCATAACTGAAAACTCCTTTCCCAAACTTCCCCAAATTTGGCACGTAGCAGAGAGCAAGAGCAGACTGTCTGTTACTCCTGGACCAAATTTGGTGCGGATCTGAAGTCCAGTTTCAAAGTTATATATATTTTTTTGTTTTTGTTTGGGCTGCCCCCATTTTTTGAATTGCCTTCTATATTGGTATTACTGCACTCTGGCACATAATAATAAAGAGCCAAGAATAAGGTGCTTTGATTCTCAAAAGCAAAGGATACTGGAGGCAGGGGTACAACAGGGGGGAAATCAAGGACTCCCTTGAAAGTGAGAAATAGCCCACTGGATTTGAAAATTCCGTATCAAGGTGTCCTGTCATATTAAAACAAACAAGATGGATGAATCATAGAATCATAGAATCATAGAGTTGGAATAGACCTCAAGGGCCATCTAGTCCAACCCCCTGCCATGCAGGAACCCCATCACAATACAAGAGATGGCCATCCAGCTGCTGCTTAAAAACCTCCAAAGAAGGAGATTCCACCACCCTTTGTGGCAGCATATTCTACTGGATGAGAATGAAGAATTTTACTACTGTTCTTTACATCCCTAAAAAGGCATAGGGAAAAGCAATCTACAAATGATTGTATGTGAAACAGATTGAGATACGATAAGATTAAGTCGTATGAAGAACCCTTCTCTCTCTATTCCACCCCTAAATCACTTTCTGCTTTGATTAATTCCAAGTAAATAATATTTCTATATTGATGCAAAACATGCTGGAGAAGAAGTTCATTAATGGAGAAGAAGTTCTCATTAATAAGAAGTTGACCCATCTTATGATTTGGGGGCAACAGATCTGTTCAAGGGGCTTATTGACATGTACGCTGAAGCAGAAAACCATTGTGAGGAACCAGCTGTGTGCCTCCTCCATACAGAGCCACTCTGTCACAGGCTCACCATGGCCTGAAGCACCAGAGCAACCACTGTTTTGGTTCTTTCCTCATGCCAGACTCCAGAGGTCCAGATTCTTTGTGCTCAGTTCCAGCAGGGAACAAGACATTGATGCTTCCAATCAATTCCATAAGCTTGCCTCTATATCCTTCGGCCCTGAAGCAGAACCAGTGTAACATTCTCTTTTTCTCCTTAGAAATGGACTCCCTGACTTTGTCTTTGTTTGTCACAGCAGGCTGATCTTTGGCTGAGGCTTCCTGAACGATGTGATGTACTGTCCAAGAGCAAGCCTTGCAAGATCAAAGCAAGGCCCTCCTAACTACAAGCTCTGCACAAGATGAAATTGTTACTTCATTTCTGCATCTTGAGAAATTTTCCCTTGTCTGAAGTTAATGGTGGTCTTTTCAGTAACTACACAGTAACTGGCCCCATGTTTACTGTCCTTCCACAAGCAGACAAAAAGGCCTTTTTTTCAGAAAGGCCTCTCAGACCACCAGTTGTTTCCTTAACAACTCTGGTGGTCTGAGAGGGATCCAGAATCATCCCAACACATGCACAAGAGCACAAAAGGATGTCAGGTTTTCATCTCAGTGGCAATTGTTTTCCTCCCCCTTTGTGTGTGTGTGTCATTACAGTCGTGACTGACCATTCATGACTCCATGTCCATGGAGTTTTCTAGGCAGGAATACTCGAGTGGCTTGCCAGTTCCTACTCCAGGCACCTACAGCACCTGGTATTCCCTGGTGGTCTCCCATCCAAGTACTAACCAGGGCTGACGCTGCTTAGCTTCCAAAATCAGGCAAGACTGGATGTGCTTAGCACATCTAGGCATCTTCCTCCTTTTTAGTCCCTTTCAAAGAGCACTTCAATAGGACACCAGGTTCCTCCTCCATCATCTTACATTGTCCCTGGCACTGGCCAATCAGGAGTTGTTCAGGGACATGCACCTTCCCGCCTCCCTCTCTGATTGGCCAGTGCCAGGGAGAGTGAAAGATGATGTGTTATAATTCCTCATTAGAATTTAGCCCCACACTACCCAAAACAAAGCAAGAGACTGGTTGATTTATTTCTGAAAGGTGGATCCCAATACCAAAGGGCAGCTGTTCTGCTGTGTTTTGTTTCGGAACCAGACCCCTACCGAAACAAAATGCCCATGTCTAATCATAATACATTACAATGCTTAAAAATATGGTAATATTTCAAAACAATTGAACAAAATCAGTTTAACTTTAAAGCATATTTTAGGAAAAAGTTAAGTATAAATAAAAGCCTCTTTCCTAGCAGCCAGTCACTTAGGTACTAGTCAACTGGTAGTGATACAATGGAGGAGGAGCATGGTCTCCTATTTAAGTGCTCTTTGAAAGAAACTAAAAGGGGGGAGGAAAACAATTGCCCCTGAGATGAAAACCTAACATCCTTTTGTGCTCTTGTGCATGTCTTGGGACAATTCTGGATCCAAGCCTTTTAAAATGCAATATATTTCAAAAGCTGTTGGTATTCTACCTCCTTGTATAACATTATTATGAAAACCAGAAAAGATTTAATAAGGAAATGCAGCTGTTTCTGAAAGCTAGTAAGACAGCTGGACAGCAAGAATATTGCTGAAATTCAGTGTTGACTGCTTGTAGTTCATTTCAGTCCTCCTGTGAGTCATTTATAACACTATGGCTGCAAAAGATTAAGAGTGTTATCACAGAACAACTAAATAATAAAAGGTGCATCTTCCCAGAGAAGCAACCGGGGGGGGGGGTGAGGCTGTCAGAATGTCACCTTCAAAGTTAAGACCAGAAGTTTGACATTCAATTACTGAGAGCTAGGGGATTGGCCAAGTTGTGTTGAGTGCCAGATAGGATGTGATTAACATAAGAACATAAGAACATAAGAAGGGCCATGCTGGATCAGGCCAAAGGCCCATCTAGTCCAGCTTCCTGTATCTCACAGTGGCCCCCACCGGATGTGTTTGGGAGTGCATGAGACTAGATATCTGTCTCCTGATACCACTCCCCTGCATCTGGCCCTTGAAGTACCTCGGTTTTAAGCCTGGAGATTACACATCTCCATCATAGTTTGTAACCTGTGATGGACTTTTCCTCCAGGAATCTGTCCAATCCCCTTTTGAAGGCATCCAGGCCAGATGCCATCACCACATCCTGTGGCAGGGAGTTCCACAGACTAAAAACGCGCTGGGTGAAAAAATATTTTCTTTTGTCTGTTCTTACTCTCTCAGCCCTCAATTTGAGTGGATGTCCCCTCGTTCTGGTATTTTGTGAGAGGGAGAAGAGCTTCCCTCTATCCACTTTACTCGTGCCCTGCATTATTTTGTACGTCTCAATCATATCCCCCCTCAGGTGCCTTTTTTCCAGACTAAAGAGCCCAAAATGTTTTAGTCTTTCCCCATAAGGGAGGTGTCCCAGCCCAGTAATCATTTTAGTCGCTCTCTTTTGCACCTTTTCCAGTTCCACTATGTCTTTCTTGAGATGCGATACCAGAATTGTACACAATACTCCAGGTGCGGCCTTACTATTGTTTTGTATAATGGTATTATAATGTTGGCTCTTTTATTTTCAATCCATTTTTGATAATCCCTATCATGGAATTGGCCTTCTTCACAGCTGCCACACATTGGGTAGACACCTTCATGGAGGTGTCCAGAGTTTGTGAGCTGTGACGGAGAAGGCCTTCTCCTGTATACTCAACATGTGCACCTGTGAGGGTGGTGGGACAGTACTGAGGCAGGTTCATAGAGGGACCTGCAGTCTTTCAGATAACTTGGCCCCAAGCCATTTAGGGTCTTATAGGTTAAAACCAGCACTTAATGGAAAGCCCCCCCCCAATACAAGAATCATTTGTATGATGGCCCCTACATGTGTAGCAAAACAGGATTCTAACAAAGGCATTAAACAGATCTTAGTTCTTTTGAAAGCCTACTAGCAGCAAAATGTCTTATTTCAGATTTTCCAAAGAGATTGGAATAACGTGTGATTCACAACACATGAAATTTCATTAGAAGATTTGCTGATTGCTCTTTGTCACCAAATGTGTCACATATATTCAACTATATGCTGAATTTGGCATTCAGATCTTTGAAGCGGAGAATTGAAGATGACTGTTCCATGCCTATGAATCATCACTTGGCATTAGTCAATGAATAGGCCATTTCAAATGTTTAAGCTAGCAAAAAGAACAAAGGACACACACTCTTGGTGGAGTCATGCCATAGGCTAGGAAATGAGTTTGGCCTGTAAACATAAAGATATGGATGATTTGCCTGCCAACCAGAATTCTTGTCCCACATGAAAAATATTAGACCTCATTAGTGTTGTGATGAGTGTGTTCCCTACAATATGGAAATATACGGTGAATACATACATATTAGACTACCTACCTCAGTTTCCTTAGGGTTTTTTTCCAGCATAGGTCAAAGCAGTGTGGTCTTCAAGGTGAATAAAAGAGCCTAAATCTTTTGGGTTGCCAGGTATGCATTAGATTGCTTAGAATGCCTTTTTTTTTAAATGGCTTTCCAAAGCCATCAGTCTTGAGCCAGAAAAACAGTGGAAATAAATCCCTTGATATAAAATGGTACAAAGGATTTTGGAGCATTCTCTTGCATCTTATCTTGGTCTATTCATGAAATAAAGATGAATACTAATCTAAATCAGCAATTGCAGACAGTTTGTTAATTCAACAAAACACAGCAAGACTTTTTAATCTTTCAGCAGACCCCACTGCTGTTAGAAGGCTTTGATGACAAATTGTCATAACCAGCACCGAGATTAGATTAATGATTCTCTGTCTGAGAACACTGTCAAGGATGTGATAAAGTTACACCTTTAAACAGCCCAAGGACCTGAGTTCACTGTGAACATAAAGGTATATAGTACATCTAAAACTTTGTTCCTGTAGCCTTTAAAATGCCAGCAATGACTTAAGATGTCTTTTGCTTGTAAGCAGGGTACTGCAGGATGCTGTATATCTTGTTGGCATATGTGCTGATGTGTTTCTTAGTAAACTAATATAAGTGGAAGAAACTGCTTAGGTCTAATTTTGTTTCAGGAAGGAAGGAAGATTGGAAAAGTTACTGTTTTAGATTAGAAATCTCTGGATCTGTCAGCCAGTGTTGCCAACGTTTGTGTGGAGTGGAGAATTTTAGAAGCTGCTGTCCAGAAAAGTAACTTTTTCGAAACTCTGCCCATAAATATTCAGAGGGAAATAGTTTTAAAGTCTTCAAATGAATTCATGATTAAATGTGTAAAATGGTTTCGGTCATAAAAGCACAGGATATAAAGGAGGAAACCAAACATCCCCCCCCAAAAAAAAAAATCCCGTAAAGAATCAGGAATATTTCCAGAAAATTGTTAAATTGGTGAGTGTGAGGAAAGCTAAGATAGAGATGCTCTAGTTTTTTGATGACATGGGGAATAACATTTTTCCAAAGTGCTCCATCATGTGCAGCAGTGTGGTGAGATTCTATACATGAATAGTTTTGTCGTATAGAAGCAGCCACCATGGAATTAAAATTTAAAAAGTCCTTGGTATAGCAGCCCCTTCACCTATATTACCCTTTACAATTTCTTCTTTTTGAAGCTGTGGAATTCAGAAGTATAGGCAACTGCTCTTTATTTTTAATCCTACATTTTTAATCTTTGACCATCAGAACAAGGTGAACTAATCCACTCATATCATTGAAGTTATAAATTGTCGTGATTCTTTCAAAACCAGATCTCCTGGTTTTTAATCCATATAGGCCAGATACTGTCTTATCTGCTGTTTTAGGCAAATATTCAACATTACCTGGCATGACAAAGTTCCAAATAGCATAGTCCTGAAATGAGCTGGAATCTCTAGCATGTATACTTTATTGAAACAGCGACGCCTACACTGGCTTGGACACGTTGTGAGAATGGACGATAGCCGGATCCCAAAAGATCTTCTGTATGGAGAACTAGTACACGGAAAGCGCCCCAGAGGGAGACCACAGCTGCGGTATAAGGATATCTGTAAGAGGGACCTGAAGGTCTTGGGAATGGACCTCATCAGATGGGAAATCCTGACCTCTGATTGCACTGTCTGGAGGCAAAAGATACAGCGTGGTCTACATAAATTTGAAGAAGCATTTGTCCAACAGGCAGAGGAAAAGATGCAGGCATGGAGACAATGAAACTCAAGGACTGGGCAAGAAACAGAATACATCTGTCCCCAGTGCGGTAGAGACTGCCATTCCCGAATCGGCCTATTTAGTCACACTAGGTGTTGTTTTTAGGATCTCTACTCCAGGCATGATACCATAGTCTTTTGAGACTGAAGGATGCCAATGAATGAATGAGGACAGATACAGTTTACATAGAAAAGTTAGAATATATCCCCAAACGGTCAACAAAAACAGTGCTTATGTGAAGATGCATGCAGACTTAGAATTGAATGTATAATTCACTACAGTAATGACTGGACTTATCAAGGCATGCAGCAAATGCATGTACCTTTAGCGAGGCATGAATTTAAATCAGTGACAGAGAATTGCTATGTCAACCTGAGCTCTGCTCGGCAACTGCTTTTTGAAGCAGAATTTCCAGTACATACATCATTTTTCTTTCAGCCTTGTTGAAAAAGAAATCCCTGCTCCACTCTTTATTCACACTATTCTGTATTCAAATGGTCCAACAAACTGTCAGGGCTTATAAATCTTCAGTTTCCCTTCGAAAACATCCTTGGCCAGCTGTTGCAGTGCTTAAAACGCCTCTCTTGGCATAAGTGGCTCCGATGGGTTGGAGTTGGTTCTGTTACTGCAGCAGGATTCTTCTTTTTGCTTTCAGGCATCACTTTCAGTCTGGCCTTATTCTTATCAGATTCCCTTAGTCATCTATAGTCCTCTCAGCATGAAACAGGGATGAACATATTCTATAGGAGGAAAGATGGATCACAAATCCACATACAGTATGAGACTAGATGCCTCCCCACTTCATTCTGGTGCATTGACAAAATTTTCTGTCTCACTGTCCAATTCCTCTTCCCACTCAACTACCATAACTTCTTTGTCTGCCTCTTTTTTGTCCTTCTTTTGGTGGGAAAACTCCTTGGCAGGTTCTACCACATTCCTGCCCCTTGTGGTCCATTCTATCACTTGATTTGAGGGGTCCTATCCAGGTTATATTATGAGGAAGGGATCCACTCTGCACGGTAGATGCATATACATAGCACTGCAAAGTAGACATGGGCATGACTTGGCGAAATTCTTGTTTCCGTTTCCGTTCCTCCTTTTCCATTACGCAATGGAAACAGTAACGACAATTAAGCCGTCAGAACTCGAACTCGAACCGATAAAAGAAAAATTGGGTCTGATTTGTCGTTGTCATTCATGGCATTGCGGCGATCGCGGGATGCCAAGCGGCACAGAAAAAAGTTTTGTTTTTGTTTTTTAAAAAAACTGATTCCCGGCCAAAAAAGCAGGCGAAAATATGCCTGCCTGAGTGAGGGCACCTACCAGAGGGGTGGTTTCTGGGGGGAGGGGGTCCCCGGCCTCCCCCCTCTCCTGTCCTGGGCTGCTCTGGTGGGGGGCATCCTCGTCGTCTCGCCATGCCATGCGGTGCGGGGGGGTCCAAAATGGCGACCGCAATATATTTTTTTTAAATCGTGGTCCAAAAACCCACCAAAGCACCACACAGAAACATGCGAAAATTAGGTATTTTAACTGCCTGAATTTTTACAGTAGCAGCAGTGGGTTTTTCTTGCAATAAAACGTCTCCATTGATTTTATTTTATTTTATTTTTATTTTTATTTTTTTACACCTGCGCAATAATGGGCTGGCCATGGGATGGGACCATGCAAATTATTGGAGCCATTCCACCAATCGCATGGCCACTTGGCCACATTTTGACTGAGACTTCTGGGATGTGCCAGTCGGGCATGAAAAGCCCACTAACCCTAGCCCTAACCCTAACCCTAACCCTACCCTAACCCTAACCCATACACCAGTACACTGTCCTTCTTAGTGGGTCAGAGGCACCCAGAGGTGCAGCCCACTAACTCACCCTAACCTTACCCATAACCCTAAGCCTAGCCCTTGCCCTATCCCCAACCCTAAGCCAGATCTGTACTCGCACTGCACTACACGCAAGTACACTTCCCTTCTTAGTGAGCCAGAGGGCGCTCAGGAGAGGCATTCTTCTCTCACCCCACTCACCAGTCCAAAGTTCTTCCAATTAAACTCCAAACCTGTACGCCAGTATGCTGTCCTTCTTAGTGAGTCAGAGTAGAGGCACCCAAAAGAGAGGTGCCTCTGCCAGTGCCACTTGGTACGCAATGGCTACACAGTCACGGCACGTACCCTTCCTTTCCCTTTGTAGTGGGCCAGAGGAGGCACCCACCCCAGAGAGGTGTCTCCAGGATCCCGATAACCCTCCCCCCTAAACCAGTACTATTGACAGACGACAAACAAAACGACAAATTTTTGAAAAATTTCGCAACAAACGGAAACGAGCCGAAGCGGGCCAGCTCCGACACACGACAACTTGAAACGTCATTTTTCCTGGTCGTGCCCATCTCTACTGCAAAGTTGTTGTTGGTAGATGCATATATCATTGGCAGGGACTCATGGTGGAGGTAAACACTTCCTGTGTGCCCAAACTCACCTGCACACAGTTTCCTATAACAATTTACCAGAGAACTCTCTTTCAGAATTTCCAGTGTTCAAGAATTGCTGCCACCTTAATGTCTTACGAGGCTGAAATGTTCCTCCATATTTTTTTAAGGTTATTATTCTTCCTGATATCAGATTTGGGGGCATTTCTTTATTTTGCATAGAATGGTTTCGCCTCATGGCACAGTGGTTAAATGCCTGTACTGCAGGTAAAACTGTGCTCACAACCTGGGGTTCAATTCCCAGTAGCCAGCTCATGGTTGACTCAGCCTTTCCATCCTTCCGAGGTCAGTAAAATGAGTACCCAGCTTGCTGGGGGGGGGGGCAATATGTAGCCTGCATAATTAAACTGTAAACCGCCCAGAGACTACTTAAAGTGGTATGGGGCAGTATATAAACAGAACACTTTTTGTTTGTTAGCGGATTTATTTGACGCATCACCCACCACGAAGTGGGACAAAAACAAGAAAAACAACAACTAAGAAGATGGTTGTTTTGTTTGATATATAATTTAGATAGCTATTGTAACTCCACAATGCATGTCTTATTATGCTCATTTTAAAAGTGCTATTCACTAAGGTAGGGGCAGAAATCCTTTGTTGTTTTTGCCCTGATAGACTAACATGGCTACCTCTGTGGAAGGAGTCCTAGCACATCTGTACCAGTTTGAAAGGTTACCTTCTAATTTTGTCGATATCAAATATAGGGAGTAGAATCAGAAAAAAGTGGCAATTTGTTTCAATTTGTGATTTAGCAGGGCTGACGAATCACAAATAACAAATTACATTTTTTCCTGATGATTCAGTTAATCAATCTGCTGCTCTGCAATTTTGGTGTCACTAGGTGTTTGGGAGGTCTTTTTATAGCTCTGCAATTTGATGAATCAAAAAACACAAATGAAATGTTGATTCATGTTTGTTAGAGCATATTGATTTGTATGATATGATAGCATTTTTCAAATGCTTGACATTCTGTCATAGAAAGGACAGGCAGGATCTGTTCTAAATCAGCCCAGAATGCAGGACACACAACAATGGGCTCAAGTTAAGAGAACCCAACTTTTGGTAGAATATCGGGGGGGGGGGGACTGTTAGATCAGTATGACAATGGCATTCAAGAGAAATATAAACAGTCCCTGGCAGATATTCTATTATTTGTTTTCCTCCCTTGAGCAGGAGGTTGTCCTCAATGGCCTTGTAAGCCTCTTCATGATTCCATGATTCCATGAGTGCAAAATGACAAATTAGTGATTTTGTTGTTGGTTGTTTCATTTTTCTAGCCGGATTCTTTGTTGTTCTATTATTTGTGTTGTTATGGGTTTGTTTGTTTTTTGGTCTGATATTTGTTTTGTTTATCATGGGGGTTTGGATTGGGTTCTTGTACTTATTATTCGCCATACACCGCCCAGAGTTCCCAAGGGAAAAATCAAGCTGTTAACAAGTACAAATTAAATAAATAAATAAATAAATAAATAAATAAATAAATAAATTTATGCTTTCGCAATTCATTCTTTAAATTTGTGCCCCTCTCTAATAGGGAGTCATGGATGTGTAGAGTACTTGCTAAATTTCTTAGTCTGGTGATTTTCTGAGTCATACCATGCCAAGACACTCCTGTTGGGTCTTCCTTCTTCATTAGCAAGACTTCCTGGCTTCCTGTGAGAACAGGACTCCACTCTATTTTTCCTTTTCCTTTTCCTTTTCCTTTCCCCTACTATTCTACACAGGAAACACACAAATTCTGTGCAGCTTAACATCCTTTCCAATGAATCCTTTGCATGACTGATGGCATTTTGCCTATGAATTGTAACAGTCCTGCTCAGCTTGGCACTTCTTCCAGGGAAAAAAAAGACCACAAAATGTTGGCAGATATCTTATACGATAATGGTTTGTTTGTTTGTTTGGTGGTGGGGACAGAAGCTCAAGAAGAGAAATCTCACTAGAAGACTCTCCTCTCTCTCTCTCTCTCTCTCTCTCTCTCTCTCTCTCTCTCTCTCTCTCTCTCTCTCTCTCTCTCTCTCTCTCTCTGTGTGTGTGTGTGTGTGTGTGTTTTCTGTGCCATCAAGTCAGAAGCACCTTATAGCAACCTTAATAGGGATTTCAAGGTAAGTTTTTTTGCCGCCCCAAGCCTGAGCTACAGCTGATCGGCGCTTGGGGCACCAAAAAAGGGAAAAATGTTTAATTTTTTTTATTTTATTAAATATAAAATAAAATTTTATATGGGTAGGAGGGAAGGGGGGGTTAACTTTTTTGCCACCCCAAGCTTCAGCTGATTGACGCTTGGGGTGCCAAAAAAGAAAACAAGAAAAAAAAGTTTAAAAATCCTAAACCTTTCCCCACACCTGATCAAGTTACACAAGCACCACACACAGTATACTAAAACAAAATGAAACAGAACAAAAAGAAACAATTTGTTTTTAAATATTCATTTCAAATGAAATGAAATGAAATGAAACTGAATGAAGTGAAAAACAAAACAAAATGCTATTTTAGTATTTCGTACCCATCTCTAAATGATATAGAACACTTCCTCATCCAGAATCTGAGTGTTTCTTCCAATACATATGTTCTATGAGTTTCTAAGTGCTTCACACCAGTCTATTGTATAGCTACTCCTTTTTTCTCAGCTGTTCATAAATTTGTAGTGTTACCAGTTAGGTAAAATTGTGACATTTTTCATTTTCAAATCTGCAGGCACTTGGTGTATATCTTCCTTCCTGAGATCTATAAAACAAGTTTCTTGTCAGCTTCGTTTTCTGGTGTCAACAGTTTTGTGAAATTCTTGCCAGTTCAAAAAAGAGGTTCCAGTAAATCCAGTATACACTTCACTTTGCAATTTCCATAGCTAGGTCAAGCTTTAAGAGTCAAAGGTTAACTGTGTTTCTGACAGTAGTTTCTTCTACATTCTCTCATTGTTAATTCTACACAATAGACTTTTAAAAACATCTCTGTCAGTGTGGTGCCCTGAAAATCTTCTCAGCTCTGACCCAAAGACTCCTACTGTTTCCCAAGACACCCTTGGTCACCGGACTGAATTTGAATCACTCTGTTGTTTCGTGGGAGTTGGCCTAAAGTGCTTCTTTGAAATGTTTACAACATCTCCAAAAAAGTTCAGTCTTCTCTTACAGCAGGGTTGGACAAATTTATCACAAAACTATATTATATGACCTCTCTACTTAGACCTCTCAGTCTCTACCTCGATGTTGACCTACACAGCAGTTAGGCTATGAGATTCTCTGCAGATGTGTGGAACACATATAAATCCCAGGCAACATGCTACACAGTGAGGAAATGTGGGAGTTCTTGTCACAAGCTAGCACCCTGAAACAAGATGGACCTGGATGAAGCAGTGCTCATTTCATGTTTTCCTGTGATAGAGACATGCAGTGTCGGACCATAAATTTCACAAGGGGAGCAGTAAGAATACAAATTCTGAATAAGGCATATGATAGCAAAAAAGGAGAGGCAAGAGAAACATTCTACCTCAACTAATTTCTTCCATTCTCTTCCTGCTTTCTTTCATTTAACTCCACTAGACTACTAGGGATCAGTACGGAATACGGATTAGGGAGCCATTTTATAACTGTCTAGTTATTTGGAAAGGAACAGTAAAGGACCTGATGGAGAAGGAGACCACTCTTCATCCAGCTTCTGTTTTAAAATACTCAAATCAAAGGTTGGTGCATAATTAGCTATAGGCCTCTCCCATTCTGCTATGCATGGAAAACAAAGAGACGGCAACCTTAACCTATGCAGTTCAATATCCAGACTGTGGTTTCCTTCCTGCATAGATACTGTACCTGACACCTACGTTTCTCATCAACACTGCTTGCATTTCCTACTTTACAAAGCCCTGGGCAGTGTTAAAAAGGATGTGCACAAAACAGATTTTTTTTTAAGAAAATCATTCCTTGGTGCCTTTTATATTGATGCACTAACCTTCAAAATAAACATAATCAGATGTGTGTGTATGTGGGTTAAAAACAACTAAATAAGTGTTTGTGTGTTGTGTTGTTATAGTCATGACCGACTCTTCGTGACTCTACATCCATGGAGTTTTCTTGTGGCTGCTGTTTAATACATCATCTGAATGAGACTTGACTTGTATGTTGCTGGTGGGGAGGAAGGCAATATGGGCAAGAGGCCTAGCAGTGCATTTGAAAAAGAATGAGATAGAACTGGGTGGGACCTCAACTTCTATGGGTCTAAAAGCTAACCTTTGAAAATTGATAAAGCCTCCTCAGCAGGGGAAGATCGGATCATGTATTTCCCCATTTCTCTCCCCTAGGTCCTGTGTAGTGAGAAAAGAGTTTTGGTAAATCTCTAGCATCCCCAACATGAGATTTGAAGAGTACGGCCTAGCAAGGTGGCATCATGGGGTTCCCAAAATCTGAAATCTAGTTCGTGTCTAGAGCACATGACTGAGCAACAAAGGGTTGCAGCCAACTCTATGGAAGAGCGGTGGGGAGGCTTCATTTGAAAGTATTTCTAGTTAGTGACAAAATGGCCCAAACAATCAGTAATCTCTCTTTCTTGTGCAGTTTATGTATGTATCTGGTAAGCACGCATGTGTCACCTGGTCTAGAAGATATGTGAACTCAGAGGGAATCATCAAGAGTAGAGATGGGCACGAATTTAAAAAATGGCATTTCGTTTGTCATTTGTCGTTTGGAGGGTCCGTTTTGTTTTGTTTCCTTTTTTTGTGAATTTTTGCAAAAAAATCATTTTTGTTTTCGTTTGTTTCGTTACCATTTCATTACCATTTATTTCATTTTTTGTGATTTTGTTTAGGATTTTAAGCAATTCACTCATATTGCAGTAACGGAAACGAAACGTACGACAAAATATCTGGTGTTTCTGTTCGTTTCATTTCATTTTAGAGACAAAATTCATTTGTCGTTCCGTTATGTAATGAAATGAAAAAACAAAAACAAAAATGAAAAATTGTTCGTTTCGTGCCCATCTCTAATCAAGAGTGCCAGGTCTTCTGACCTGCTGGTGGCCTTTAGTAGGAATTTCTTGACCAGACACCCTGAGAAAGCCTCCACGCTCCACACCTCAGAGAAAGATGTTGAGAACTGGCAAATCTATGCCCATTTCCTATATCAAAGATTTTCAGGTTTTTACTATATCCTCTCTGGACCACAAGTCATCGGTCTGATCTTTAATGTATCCCCAAACAGTTTCCATTTTAAATTGGCAAGGCAAATAAATGTCCCCCTTAAGATTTGGTGGTTCCCTAGACATCCCTTTTCACTTGGGGAAGCATTTGAGAGTCTCACGTCAAGTGGGGGGGGAGACTTTAATACTGTATCTAAAAATTCTGCCAAATTGTTGCCATCAGGATAAATAAATAAATATGTTAGTTTTCACCCAATGAGGGACTCAAGTTGACTCACAAACATTTAAAACAACATAATCATCACAATTTAGAACCCCGTGCTATTCAACACTGTAATAGGTACACACACAATAATATTTAAGAGCACAATTTAAAAGACTTTTGAAAAGTTTTAAAATTTGTTTTAAGATCTTCAAGGCAAAAACATTTGGAATTCTGAGTAATTCCTTGCATTTAACATTTATTTGGCATTCTGAGAAGCCTGGGAAATAGCTCTGAGGGAAAAGAGTAATAGGGAAAGGAGTAGATGTGGAAATGACTACAGAAGCAATCCCAGCTAAACAAGACGGCTGATGCCTGGCTGAAATGGCAAGAAGTTAACTGAAGTTGTGAAGTGACTTCAGACTTTCTGTGCTTTTCCCAAACTTTGTACCAACATAATGGCTGTGAATCTGAGCTGAAAAGGTTTAGGATCTAATGTAATCCATCTCCTACCTTTCATAATCTCTTTTTTTGGCTCTTCAGTCAGCTGATCTCAGGCAGCAGATCTGAGGTTGAAATATGGCACAAAGATTCTTGCCCCTTCCAAATCCTCTACACCTTACAACTTTTTTGTTGTTATCAGTGTTGTTGTTGTTCGGTCGTTCAGTCATGTCTGACTCTTTGTGACTCCATGGAGCAGAGCTCGCCTGGCCTTCCTATCTTCCACTGCCTCCAGGAGTTTGGTCAAATCATCTTAGGGTGAAATATCCTCTAGATCAGTGTTGGAGAACCTATGGCATGGGTTCCAAAGGTGGCACTTGGAGATCTTTCTGTGGGCACCTGACATCGCCCCTTCACCGCCATCTGTATTCAGGTTAAATTGCTGTATTAGCACTTTGTGAAAAATTAGTTGGTTTGGAATTGCAATTTGGGCACTTGGTCTCTAAAAGCTTTACCATCACTGCTCTAGATGGTTAGACAGATGAAGGCTGTTCAGCATCTCCTATGGCAAAAGTGGCCAAACATCGCATCCACATTCCTCCACTGTATAAATCACGAAGGGCAGGCACCTCAGTGTGTTAAATCTCATGAAATTATGTGCTGTGTTTTTACAGCATTCCACAGTGCACACCTATCCTTGGTATTCCTTGTGTGAAAATTTGCAGGTACAGTAATGAATAAAACTTGTGAAACACTATTCTAAAAGCTAGCATGTGCAAAAAATGTGTGAGATGATATTAAAAGTAACTTTACACTGAATTAATTTCTTTCTGATTTGTGCAACCTACTAGGTTTCAATCACATCATAACAGCAAGGAAGAAAATGTACCCATATACACTCGAGTATAAGCCATCCTGAGAATAAGCCAAGGGCCTAATTTTACCCCCCAAATCTGGGAAAACTTATTGACTCAAGTTTACGCTGAGAATGTTTTTTTAGTTATACTCGAGTATATACGGTATATTGGCCAAGCTCTAAAGGGGCTAGGAGTAGTAATTGGCAACGTGTGCTGGGAGTGGCGGCAATAAGGGAGTTAATACCATAGAGTAAACTTCCTGATTGCTTTCACAGTCCCTAAACAGTTGCCAATACTACCCTCAGCCTCTTTAGAGCTTCATAACTAAGTCCCCTTATCCCAAAATCTTTCCAGATTTCAGGGGGTTCCCTGAAAATCACTTTCTGAATTTACCCCTGCTACTTTGGAGCCCCAAGGTAATTTTTGATTGCACATTTTAAAAATAATTTTCAATTGTGTATTTTTTTTAAAAAATGCACTCAAAATTACTTACCTTGGGGAACATCAAAGTAGCAGGACTACCTTCAGAAAGTGATTTTAGGGAATCCCCTGAATTTTGGAAACATTTTGGGGTAAGGGGGGCTGAGTTATGAAGCTCCAAAGAGGGTGCCCCTACCTAAACCTTCTCATTGGAATCATATGAGAAGCGGAGGCACCGCTATTGCTTGCCTGATCAGGACTTGCCGTTCGCTGCCCTCCCCAAGCCGTCTGAGCATCTAATTTTACCCCCCAAAAACTGAGAAAACTTACTGACTCAACCATAAGCTGAGGGCATTTTTCCACCCCCCCAAAAGGGCTGAAAGACTAGGCTTATACTCGAGTATATACAGTATTAGCCACGTATTTTTTCAGGACTGGATGAAAAGCAAATGCACAGATGAAATTAATTCAGGCTTTTGCTTTATGCTTCATACTCTAAATACATTCAGTCTCATAGACGTAAAACATACCTGGGGAAAGAAGAGAGTTCAGGATGAAGTATTTATCATCTTTTAAATCAGAGATGTTTTCTCCCCTTCCCTAGGCCAAATTTAGAGATAGCCCTTTTGAAAACTGAAGCAGATTAATGTTGCAAAGACTTGATTGACGGGGCCATTCTGTATTTGTGAAAATGGTATTTCAAAGGATTCCTGTGTGTGCCTTTTGAAGGCCAATAACCAAACAAAACAGATCCCTTAACATAATCTGGCTTCTTCCAGGTTTTCAAAAGCCCTGACCCATTTCAAATCCCCCCTCCTTCTCTTCTGCTGTCATTAGACTTTTCTTTAAAAAGTGGGTTTTTTTGTCTCTCCCCCTACCCACCCCTAAAAAAAACAGAGTTACCATCTAGTAGCATCAGTGAAAGGGAGGAATGCTTTTTCTTGGACCTTCATTGAGCCTCGTATCATCGGCAAGTTTCCAGCTCAGAGACCTCTGGAGATAAGAAAACAGATGATCGTGCATGAGTATGGGCAAAGCTTTCTTAAGCAACTATCTGTCTTAGTTTGCCATGGTCAAGGGTTTCTGAACTTTGGAAGCCACATATTAGCTTGCTTTTGTTTGATGATTGGTCATGAGCAAATAAGCATGGGTGTAGATTGCATGACAATTGAGCAAGTAATTGCTTGGATGGATCACAACTTTGAAGGAAACACAGCTGCCACCTTCCATTGCTGAAGGTAGTGCCCCTTCTGGTTTGTCCTTGATGTTCAGCTAGGTTTCTCGTTCTTAAAAAGGCTTAGAAACTCTGAGAAAAAAAATTAATTCCTCAATATATTAATTTATTTGCTATAAACATATAATTACTTAAAGGCCCTGTCAATGTAAGACCTGTGAGGAAAGGAAAACAGCCCTCTTCAACAAATCATTACAAAAGAAAAGTGAACTAAGCTCCAAATCTCGGTGTACAGTACTAAATTCTGCCTCCAAAGAATCAATTTCTAATGTGGATTTTTCTAGAAAGTTAGCTATGTCCCACTGGAAAAGTATACAGTATAGCTCATACTGCATGGCATCCAGCAGATTATTACAGATTGTAATAATCAAGTGAAGATGGACATGTGGTCTTTTGCACACATTGGCCCATACAAACCTGTGCCCCAAATGAAATGATTGATGGTGTCTAAAGTGTGATAAGCATTTTCTGGAGCATAGGGAGACAAACCAGATTTTCTCATCCATTCCTGGTGCTTATCATATTATGGAAAGATAAGGAGTGTCTGATTTGGCATAACAGAATGTACGTACCAAAATCTAGCCATACAACCCACTGAAGCCAATACTGTGATAAGAAAAATGTAGTTTTTTTCTGTAACAATATTATTAGTATTGTTCTGCTTGCATGTCACCAAGTCTATGGCAACTTATGAAGAGTCAACCTAAGAACGAATGACCTCTAAAAGTTTCCTGTTATTAACTATCAGGTTCATGTCTTGCAAATTAAAGATTATGGCTACCTTTATTTTAATCAGTCCACCTCAGGATTTATTTATTTATTTATTTATTTATTTATTTATTTATTTATTTATTTATTTATTTATTTAAAATAAATAAATCTAAACAGAACTCTGGACAGTTTACAGTAATACAATAAGAGTAAAAAT
>JAHTLZ010000122.1:674391-706847 GCA_023846285.1 Phrynocephalus versicolor
GGAACAATGCCAATCACAGTGAAATACTCAAAACAACAAAACATAATAATAAAAACCATAAATAACAGCAAATTTGTGATCCCAAAAAAGAGAGAGGGGAAAAATATATTAAAAAAACTATTAATGGTCGCCAAACACCTCTCTAAAAAACAGTGAGAATGCCTGCAATGCTCTGGTGGGTTGATCTGCAGCTGATCTTAGGGAGATTCGCTTCGGCAGGTATTCAGGTTCCAAGCCGTGGAGGGTTTTGTAAGTCAAAACCAGTACCTTGAACCTTATTCACCCAGAGACCTTTGGGTAGTGGGCAGCATATACATTGTATAAATAAATGAATAAAATAAATAAAAATAAATAAAATAAAATAAATGCAACAGGCAACCAATGCAAGCAAGCGAAGACTGGGGTGAAGCGGTCATATCTGCCTGCACACACTACCAGTCTGGCTGCTACACTTTGTATCTGCTGCAGTCTCCGAATAAGGGTCAAGGGAAGCCCCATGTAGAGATAATTGCAATAATCTATTCTTGAGATCACAAGTGGCTGCACAACTATTCTCAGGGAAGCCTCATCCAGGTATGGGAGAATCTGGGCAATCAGCCAAAGATGAAAAAAACGCCGACTTGGAGACGGCTGCCACCTGCACTTCCAGGGACAGATCTGAATCCAAGACCATGCCCAGACATCTCACTCGATCCACCAGCTGGAGGACAGAGCCCTCCAAACAAGGAATAGGGCCACCATACCTAGTAGAGGACTCCAAAAGAACAGAACCTAAGTTTTCTCTGGATTGAGCCTGTTAGTCCTGGTCCATTCCATGACCGCATCCAGGCAGCTGTTGAGGCTCTACACTGCCTCCACTGCAGAGGTGGTAAAGGAGAGATACAGCTGCATGTTATATGTGTACTGATGACAGCAGACTCCAAATCCCCTAATGACCTCAGCCAGTGACTTTCCTGATATAAAAATTCTGGATTGAAGTTAAAACATTGATAGTGTGGGAAAGTGCTATGTATGCATTTAACCACACTACACTGTTGTGTCTTGGGTTTGAAAGGGCAGAGGTCTTCAAAATACAAAATTGCTTTTCTTATTGGCCATTGGCTTATAGAGAGAGCAGAAATACAATTTTTATCCACTTGATGATATCCTGCTAACAATTTCACAGTAATTTAAAAAATCACAAGAATACTTATCACCTTTAGCTGCTTGGCTACTTACGTACTTAAAAAAAAGTTTTACTAAAAACTATGGGTTTGTTTTTGAATATCTATTTTCCAAAAATAGGGCATCTACAAAAAATATCTCCTGTCTTTTGTGGCCACACAATGCTCAGGTGTAATAAAATTGATGATCCCATAAAATAAAATTTATGAAATCGTTGTGAATTCAATTTATTTGAATATGCTCAGTTATGTTTTTGTTTATTCCCATAGCAGATGTTTAATTTACAAACCGGGCAATTACTCCAGTTCTTCCAAACAAATAAGAGCAGATTAGTCAAACGTTCACATCAGTTTTTATGTTTATCATTAGTTTTATGATGTGTCATGAATATTCAGTGATAAGAAAGGAAAAAAAAAACCCTATCATTTTGGTACCTGGAAAACCTCAAGATGATATTTGGCATCTCCAAATGCTCTTTTTTCCTCTTTGAAAAAAGCAGTTATTCTTATGTCTTATCTCTTACTACTAGGGTATCTTGTGTGCAACATGGATCACTCAGAGGGACTGTTGACGAATTTCGCTTTGCATTCCTGGCATTCAAGACTATGTAGATCTGCATGCACACACTTGTATGTGTGAACACTGTTTTTTTTTTCACTTTCATCTGTTTCCACTAAAAGTCTATCTTTTTTTCTTCAGGCCGTCTTCCGGATAGGCACTCTTGATAATCAGAAATAGGAGAGGGAAAAGAAATGATACATTTCTTCTGCTTCTTTTCCTGCAGAAATCAGGCCCATTTCTGACCAGGTATAAAACTGATGCTCTCCTTTGCTTTTCTTTGTGATTCACTGAACTGTTGCTGCTGTTGCAGGAAGAAGTGATATCTCTCTTAACATAGGTTGTCCCTCCTCTATTGCTCTTGGAAGGAACTACCTGCTGTTGTAGGAAGCACCTACCTGTACATTTTTTTGAGAGACATGGGGCCAGCACCTCTTTTTTGTTTGTTTGTTTGTTTTCAAGCACCCACCGTGTGGCCCTTGGGCCCAGGAGGGCGCTTCTTTTATTATTTTATTTTATTCTTTACTTTAGGGTGCCAACCCAGCCACCCCTGGGGCCAGGTCAGCACTCCTTTTTTAATTTTTTAATTCTTTTTTTTTTTACTCTGACCTAGAGCGCAGGCAAAAACCTCATAATAAACAAACAATGAACACAGGGAGAACTAAAACACCTAGGAATTGCCAAAGGCATCCCTAAATCACCAGGTTTTCAAGGCTTTTAAAAAGGATGCTAAGGATCGGGCCTGGCAAATCTTGCTTGTCAATTTATTCCATGCCACCGGGCCAGCCACTGAGAAGGCCCGTTTGTGTGTTACAGCTTTACGGGCCTCCCTGGGGGTGGCCACCCAGAGCGAGAAAGGCGTAGAGGTGCTATTGGGATGGGCCAGCTCTGACTTTTGGGAGATATGCTCTGTCAGGAAGGACTGGAACCACCGTAAGTCAGGACCTCCAATACCCATCTCAGAAAGGCTCCCCAGAATACCATGATCAATGATACTGAAAGGTATGCAGGTGCAGCTGGACCAACTGGAGTATGCTGTCCAGTTCCCAGTGGAGGGCATCCACCAAAGTGACCCGAGAAACCAGGCCTGGAGCTATATTGAAATGGATCTAGACAATCTGCATCATTCAAGAACTTCTGGGGCTAGGACACCACCTCAAAACCTTGTCCAAAAATGGAGTCTGCTTGATAGTTATTGAACACTATGTGATTCGAGTTTAAAAAACAACAACAGAAGTCTTCCTGCTGCCTTATTTAGGCATGCTGGTCCCCTGGTCTCCTAAAGAGGCATACACAATTCTCTCTTAACCAACTCAGCCAATCCCACTGGCTGCTTTTATAAGACAAGAAGGACACTTATCTGGGGCCACGGCTTGTGGGCTCTCGCGCTGGATCAGGTGTTGTTTTGCCAGCTGCGGCCGGTTCTGCGACCTGGTTCTGCGGCCCATGGGCCGGGTCCGGTGCTTGTGGGCCGGTACTGGATCCACACTTTGGATCAGTTTTTTTAATTATTTTTTTAAAAAATTTAAAGCACCGACCATGCAGCCCCTGGGGCCTGGTCGCCGGTCCTTTATTTTATTTTATTTTAGTTTATTTTACTTCATTTTTTTATTTTTACTTCCGGGTCTGACCACGTGGTCCATGCTACAGCTGTAGCGTGGGCTGGTCAGATTTTGTTTTGTTTTGTTTTCAAATGCCAACTGCACGGACCCTGTTTATTTTTAATATATATATTTTCCTTTTAAAAATATTAATTTTAAAAAATATTAATTTTCATTAATTATTTTTCATTAATCCATCTCTACACTAGACTTTAAAGTCTGGCACATACATTGAGCTGTTCTTTGCTCTTAGTGGCAGACTTGCTGCTTCTTGTGGTCCTGAACTCCTGGCTGCTACATTTTGCCCCTATATCCTGCTTCCTTTCTAAGGCCCTGACTGTACTGCAGCCTATAGTCAGCTCTGAGAATTCTACTGATTCCCCAACATTTTGTTTGTTTGCTTGTTTTGGGGGAAAGGCTTCACCCTGATTCAAGACATCTCTGCAATGAGGAATGCCATATATACAAGTTAGTAGTATCCTTTTGGCAATATTTGTGTTTAAAGTGAGCTCTTGTACAAGTTTCTTTAGCGGATACCTTTTATCCATCAAAAAAACCCATGCCCATGGATATTGTGGCTGGTTCATTTGTGTTTTATTATTACATTTTGCAACACTCCTCTCTCCTGTAACTTTTTATCATTTTCTATGACAGGATGCCAGCCATAGGCCTTCCTAGATTCTGGAATCCTGCATAGGAACATTTCTGCATGTGGGAGTCTACTTATTATCCACACCTCAGATGTTCATAATACAATGTGCACAGTGGAAGGAAGTGAATTGCACACCACTGAGGGGCAGACATGCATAGCAGCTCTTAAGACTCTTTCTACACATGCTGGCTCTGAACATGACAATTGTGTGGAGGGAACTCAGAATAATAAGGCAAAGGAAACAAGGGCATATGGAAGAATCTGAGAAGGAAATGTAGGAAACCAAATTGGCAAAGAGAAAGTGCCCCATTCACAGGAGAGACAGAGGCTAAATGAAGCTCAGCCATTGATTTTTCAAGGAAAAACAACCTCACCAGATATTTGGCTGCAAATCTCCAGTTATCTTAGATTTCCCTATTGACTACTAATCTACAACAAACTTGACTGCCCAGAGAGTAATCCCTTTTTCGGCTTCCTCTCTTTCTCTGTCCCACTTTTTTACAACAAGCAATTATAGATGTGTGTGTATGTATATAAATCAATTTTTGTGTATTTAAATGAAAGAAGAATCATTCATTTAGATGCATTCAGGGACTTTCCTATAGAGTAATGCTTTAGAGATGCAATAATCCTATAGGCAAACAATACTTTTTTGAAAGGAAAGAGCAACATACACCTTGGTTGTGGGAAAACATATAGGGAAAATAAATTTAAATTTAATATTATATTTCAGAAATAAAGTCTGTCAATGTATGTGTTTTGTACTGCGGCATTTCGTCTCTTATTCATGAGCATGCTTTGTTTAATAACAGCCAGATAGCAGCTGCGTCTCTTTAACAGTTATAGAATTCCCTTAAGAGTCTTTAGCTTTAAGAAGAGTGTTGATGAAACATGAAGTAGAAGTACAAATTTGGGATCCTTGGATACATTTGTTTTAAATTATTATTTGGGATCCTTGGATACATGTAAAGTCTGAAGTGTACTGTATTCTTCTTCATGGAAAAATAGGACATCCCCTGAAAATAAGACCTAGTGCATCTTTGGGAACAAAAATTAATATAAGACACTGTCTTATTTTCGGGGAAACATGGTATATTGAAATGGATCTAGATAAACTGCATCATTCAAGAACTTCTGGGGCTAGGACACCACCTCAAAACCTTGTACAAAAATGGAATCTGCTTGATGGTTATTGAACACTACGTGATTCAAGTTTCAAAAAAAAAAAAACAGATGTCTTACTGCTGCCTTATTTAGGCATGCTGGTCTCCTAAGGAGGCATACACAATTCTCTCTTAACCTACTCAGCCAATCCTGCTGAATTTATACGACCAGAAGGACACTTATCTGGCACATATGTGCTGTCTTACACCTGACCAAAGAACATTCTTGCATCCTCAACAAATTGGAATATATCTATTCTTAAAGGACAAGCAAGGGCTCATGTTACATCAGCAGGACCTGTGTCAGCTACAGTGTCTAAAACGGAGCAGATCCAAAGGACTTTGTCTGCAAAGTGCCATGCAAAATTTTCACAGTAGCCAGTTGAGTGCTCGGCACCCTGTCTTGTGGCCATCTGTGTAATAGTCTCTTGCTCACTGAAAAGAGCTCTCTGGACGTCTCTGTACAGTTGCAATGGCTGCAGAGAAGCAAGGACCACTATTTAACCTTGTGGTAAAGCAACACCATAATAGAGCCCGAGTTTCCCATTTGGCATGTGTAGCGTGAAAAAGACAGTCAGCTATTCAAGAAAGAGGACATTGAAAATAAGACAACAGAAAGAGCCGTCAGAACTTCCTTCCTAAAAAGCACAAGATCTCCCTATAACATTTCTGTCTCTCTGAGCTGCTAGGGAGGGCTCAGCTTGAGGTCATTGTTAGTTTTGCATATGTCCTTCCTTTCCTTTTGCAGGACTGAAGAGGCAATTGTCTTGTTTACATCTTTTATTTCATTCTGGAATACTCTTCTTTGTCTTTTTTTTCTCTCAGCTTAGCTCTTCAAACTGCTCTGTGATGTTATTGTAGTGATAGGATTGTTTATGTGTGTGAAATTGTGGAGGAATGTTTGTTGTATAGGCTTTGAGTGACTAGGTTGATTTTAATGGCCATAATGCATGGACCTAATATTAGTACTATATACAATAACATTGATTTTATGACCAATACTTATTTTCTTCTTCTTTTCTTTTAAAAAAATTGCAACAAAATTTTAAACCACATTGAATGTTACTAAGTAATGGAAAAGCAAGGGGACAGAGCAGATAGGATGACCTCTCTTAAGGTCATGCTTTCTATCTTTATAGGCATCTTATTCCCAAGACAGTTCTGCAAGGTAACTATATCTGACAAATGCTACTGACTAACCCAAGAAAGTGAATAAATGTCACGAGGAAGCAAGATTTTGAATTTGGGTCACCCAGGTCCAACACTCAAACCATTATAACATACTAGATTCCTTCTAGTCAGTGATCTGGATGTTAACAAGGCTGAAATGTACAGGAAGGAAAACTGTGGCACTTAATGTGTTTACGTAATATAATAATATATAATATGCAGTTGAAATTGTCCAGATTTGTAAAGGTGAAATATGACAGCCCAAATGGGAATCCCACTCACCTTACCTTTCCTAAACTCATCTTTTCAATTCAATATTCATTTCCCTCTCAGTACCAGCTTGCCCTGTTATCAGAGCCATACACTATTTGTGAGCATGCCTCATACTTTTGGCCCATTGTCTTACTGGGATGCTGTAGCAGCCTGCTCTAATGTAGGCCTTAAGCCTGCTTTTTATAAATATAAATAATGAAATGCACACTTTAGGAGTCATGCCCATGTTTATCAATTCCAATATTTATTTTCTCTCCCCCCCTTCTTTAAATGTATATGCTTCACCCATATCATTCTCTTAGAGGGATTTAATATTTAAATCCCTGATGACACAAAGCTTTGCCTGGGATCTGAAAGCGCTTGATTATCTTGTGCACTGGCTAAATGCATTAAGTTCTCTAGAGAATGATATCTAAACAAAGGCTTCCTGTAATCATCAAAAGAGATTAGTTAATGTAACACCAGAACAAACAGAGATTCTCCAATCCATCACCTTTCAAGTGCTGGTTTTATTTATGAAACACAGACAACTTACACCTGGGAATTAGCTTTCTTGATACTGCTCTCAGGGGGCCCTTGGCTGCCCTCCTTTCTCTTTTCCTCTTGCTTAAAATGCACTGGAGGAAAATCAAGGCTGGGTATCAAAGAAAGACCTCAGGGGTACACTTACAGTTTATCTTGCATTGAACATAATAATTTCACCTGAGTAATACTGGGGGGGGGGGCAAGAGGGGGAGCACAAAGGCTTATAAGGGCGGGCCTGTGATTCTCTCTTTTCCTTTGTTTCTACTTGTACTCTTACCATGCAACCTGGTTGTTGTGCGTAATCTAATTGCTGCCCCTTCCACTAATGACCATGTGGTGTTGTGCCCCTGCAGCTGCATCCACCTGCTCCTGGCTTGCTCTCCTGCTGCTCTCTTCATAGGCTGACTGCCAGGTGTGGCACTGGCCAGGCTGTTGTCCAATTTCCATGCTGTTCACCAGCTCCTGGCCAGCTTTCATACTGACAGCTTCACAATAGCGGCCTGCTGCCTTTCTAATCTGTGCTGAGTGACGGGTGTGACTCTACTGCCCAACTCACTTGGCATTATTAATATATTCCCCTAGTGCACCATTTTGTTGCTATCTTCTCTGATTCATGTATCACTTTGAACAGAAATAAGAGGGAATGGAAAAACAACAGTCTATTACAGATTTTGAAGTGTAATCTTTAATATTTGAGGGGTTTTTTACACTCTGCTCGAGACCTGAGACACCTCAGGGGCCTTGTGATAAAGAACCCTGTACAATGCAAAAGAGCTCAATGTTTCCACATGTTAAATTACAGCCAAATTATTTGTTTGATCCCTTTTGTGCATGATACTGATGTTTAAGCTGCACATTAATAAACATAGACCTCAGCATTAGCATTGGTCACAGCAAGGGCTTTCAATGAGTGGGAAAAACATGGCTGGTTCTGAATTTCAATGGAGTGCTTGACACTTTCAGATTGACTGTGAGTGGACTTGACATATTTGCAGCTCAGGCCACTTCTTGCCAGCTGAATCCAGCAGAGATGTCAAGCAGGTCAAACAGAAAAGAGGAAAATTATCTCAGAGGAACTGTAGACTAGAGGAGTAGGGCCTTTTGCCCTCATCTAGAAAAATCCACACTCAAGTGCTACAAAATGTTGGGATCATTTCTCATTTCACATGCCTTTCATTATTTATGGTTCCCTCTTCTCCTCTTCCCCAGCCTCAGAAGCATATCTTGCTTCCTTGTGTATGAGTCAGAATTGGTTTTGAAGTTCTGGCTGCTCACTGATGTAGGGCTGGATGCTTTGTTCTTTCATGTGTACCCTGAGGGACAGTGGACAGAATAATATCCAGAGAGCTGTGTTTGTGAAGGTAGGGTCCTAAGTTAAAGGCTATAAGATGCTACAGCTTTGTACACCTGATTTGTAGGCCATGTCATGTTGGAAGTGGAAGCAATATCACTACCCAACCTTGAGAAGGGTTTGCCACAGCTGAGACAATGCTCATAGCTCCAGCCGTGCAACAGTTTCATTTCCACACATAGGCTGAGCATCCACTGCCATGTCATACAAAGGGCAAATTACACACTTCTGTCGATGTGAGGTGGGATACAGGAATTAACTTCCATCTCTTCTCATATGTACACTTAACTCTAATGTTACATTGTTTTACATGTCATAGTTATCTACCTCAATAACAGTTGTGAGATATGGAGTTTTGAGGTAAAGTGCCCCTCTACTTGATCCACAAGCTGCTCATGGCAAAAATCATCAGTTATTGTTGGCAAAATTTTATTTTTAAATGCTTCTAGCTTTATGAAAGATGCTCAGTGCTTCTAACTCCATGACTAATATTTCTGCACACCATTTTCTTGTGGGATACCTTCTGAGCTAGCAATCATGAGCTAAACTGTTTCAGCCAGTCAATTTTTTTTTTTAAAAGAACATCTGGTTTGCCTCTCCATGTAAACATGGGCAAACTTTTCTGTCTGTGGATTTAAAACAGATCAAGTACATTTAAAAGACCAAACTGCTTATCGTGAAAAAGAATGGTCAGCTCTGGCCCCCTCTTTTTTAAATTTGGGGGGGAATCCATCTAGGCATTGGGGTGTGGGGAATACTGATTTTGGAAAAAGTCATGGGAGGGGATTGAGTTTCTCCCTTTCTTTATTATGAACTGTCAGTGACTATCAACATGAAGGTTCTAAATATAATCATCGAGAGAGGAATGCTTGCATCCTGCGCCTTTGATCTGCCAGTCAGGATGAAATTAAATGACTCTCATGAGGATAACTTTTAAATTCTTTTCTGGTCAAACAGATATTCTTAAAAGTGTCTATTTCCAGTGTAAGAATATTTTAAAATATCTTTTAAGAATAAAGAATGAATATTCTGAAATTTACTCATTTAAGCTGTGACATTTTCCTTTTTGAGAAGAGCAAGTGGTGTAGCAGTCAGTTGACTGAGAACTACACCTCAAATGATCCACTGACTCAGTCCTAATTAATTTGTATTACATCCTGTCCAACACCATAGAAGAGCACAGTTCTGTCTATAAGGATTGAAATGCAAGAGAGGGCAAACATTTGGGAGTAGGAGGTAAGGTATCAGAGCCATTCTCCAAGAGCTCACATAATAAGAGGTGCTGGAACAGACAAAACACTGATTAAGACAAGGACTTTTTTCCTACTCAAAGGCCAACACACTAGTTGAAAAACAGCTTTGACAATTGCATTGTGTTTGGGTGAGAAGAGGACAACAGATGAAAATAGAAGTCAGCTCGTAAGCTTTTCCCTTGTGTGGTGTCACTTGGTGAATAGTAGTGAACACAAGAGAATATTTTATAGACCATCTTGACTTGTTGCCACTGTTGACCTTGACAAAATTCAGGCTGCTTTTTGCTATGTAAAGCTTGACATCTTTTTGCCCCCTGCTTGCTATGTCTCCCACATACATAAACTGAACCCAAGCCCCTTTCTGAGCCCAAACACAAGAGCACTTGTTAGAAAACGATGGTCCTGTATGGGCAATTGATAGTAGAAGAGGACCCCATAGAAAGCAATCTTTGCTTGGGGGCCATGGTCAGAAAATAACCTGGGATTCTATTTTGAAAACGTAAAGTAAATGTTTAAATTCACACACACAAAACCATTCACAAGACGAGATGAGATGTTATTTTGAACTTCCTTTTCTTCTCTGCTATTTTGTTCAGAGCTGTGTGGACCAACATGCACTGACTTTGTTATCTGAAGGAAGTACAAAAGTATACGGGAGAATCTCAGAGGGTAACAGTTCAAAAACGACTCAATAGTACTATCAAACAAAAGTCTGCATTCTGGCAGAATAGCAGGTACCTTTGGCCATTTCAAGAGCCTTTGAACAGCAGAAGTTTTGTTTACCTGTAAAATAAACAATGATCATGTTTCCTTCCCTGAAAAGAAAGCTGGGAGAGAATCATTCAAGTGAAAATGAGTCAAGCTGTAATAAAGGAATGGCATCTGGTCTGCCTAAGGACAGGCTACCTGTTCTTCCTCCTGTATACATTGTAACTCGAATTGCCAGCAAAATAGGATCATCAACTCTAAGATGGCTGAGGGACAAGGCAGAACACTTTAGGCTGCAGGCGGTTGCTAAGCAGTCAACTTCCAAATGGCTTCCAAATGTTGCAGTCAGTAGGGGCTGTCCAGTTTGGGAAAGGACCTCCCATACATCTCTTCCCCATTAAAATGTATGGGGTCCTGATCACATGGACAGTTTTAGAGACATTTTAGCCTGGAGGCAAAGATGCTTGTATGCTGCGTTGGTTATTCCTTGTTCTTGTCATTTAGTTAGCTGACGTGTCATGCTTTTCAACACACATGTCAAGGCCAATGTGGATATACAACTCATAAGGGCAAGAAGAAGCACTTCATGAGCTCAGACTTTTCCTTTCTGGCACATTGTAATGTGACAGAAGAGCAAATGAACTCTTTCCACTAGAAAAGCCCACATGTTTCTCTATGAGAAAGCTGAGTCATTCCCCACATCATAGAATACCATATATGGTATGGTAGCAGAGGCATTTGGTGGGGCCACTGTGAGATACGGGAAGCTGGACTAGATGGGCATTTGGCCTGATCCAGCATGGCTCTTCTTATGTTCTTATGTTCTTCTGATTTAGGTGGGAGACCATTTCAGCCCCACTCATTTCCATGAAGCAGAACACTCCTTAGGTGACCATGGAGAACACTGAAGGAAGAGTATTGGCAAAGTGGGTACCCTTGTGAGGTCCAGAGTCTTGCACTAGGCAATTGTTCCTAATTTACAACAGCAAAGAGTCATGTAGCACCTTAAAGACTCCCAAGAGTTGTTTGTCATAATATATTGTGGGCTGTAGTACTTCACCTGATGCATGTGATAAAGAAGGCTGCAGACCACTGGCACAATGCCAACACTTAATATTAGCCTTTAAGGTGCCACAAGGGAAAATATGAATACTTGGGAAAAGATATGAATACTTGGGAAAAGAAAAGAAAAACTCTTTTTTTTGCAAGGAAGGAATTTCTTCCATCTTCCCTAAGCCTTCTAATTTGTTGCAACAAAAATCTTTATTGTTTTGCCCCAGTAAACTAGGACAAATGCACCCCTCCCTGCCCTGAAATGTTGAGAATTAATGTGCTCAGGACGTCAATTAAAGCAAAGCAAAACAAAACAAAACATGCTGCTTTTATACCACCCACAGTGCTTAAATCATTCTCTGGGTCATTTACAATTAATTATGCAGGATACACATTGCACCCGTTCTGTCAGGATTGTGGCCACATAACTCAGCCAATGTGGAGCCTCCTCGCAGAGTCAAGCTCCTCTCATGCCGAGGCAGTCAGAGAGTGCAGCTGGTGAGTCTGCTCAGGCATAAAGCTAACTGCCAGCACTCCCTATTCCTTGCCTCAGCAACTTGAGACTTGGGATTCTTGAAGCTTCGGCCCTGCTACCTTCATCTTTCCAGAACCCTGTGACCTTATAAGTTTTTGTGTTTGTGTCTCCCTCCCTGTTGGACTACCTTTGTGTGCTTTTTAACATTGGACTGGCTGATAACTCTTTCTGTGTATATTGTACCCAGACGACACTGAGCATGCTGTTGGCTGCTGGAAACACCCTGGCCAGTGGGGGAAAGGGAGCATTCTATGTAGCCCCCTTTCTGTGGCGGGTAGTGCAAGCAGAAAATTTAAATCAGGTAAGATGTATTGAATAATATTCCCTAGTGAGCCGGTAGCCTTTAGTATGGATTAGGAAATGAATTAGGAAATTAGGAACATAATGTGTTAGGTATAAATAGGTTCAAAGATTAGGAATAAGGGCTGCCCAGACCTCAGGTTTTGGGAGTGCACTGAACAGGTGGGCAGCACCCTTCTAATAATATTAGGAATCATTAACTGATCTGCTTGTACTACATTTGGGCCCCCTAGTTTAAGGGATGTTTTAACAGTTAAATTGAGTGAATTCATATCAATACATTCTGGCCCAATTTTAATCTCACAAATGTGTCTTGCCTCTTTATTTTCAGGCTGGGAGGGCAATAGATAGTCACAAGTCAAGTAGTGGTAATGGGTTGCTTTAGAGAGATAAGCTGAGTGTAAATAAGCTACATATCAAGAACAATATAACAGATAATTGTAAAAGTTAGAGTTTTATAAAGATAAGTGGCTTTACAACTTTCGACATTTACCTTTTAAGGATAATTTTGACAGTAAGTATTTTGACAGGAATTCTTCAAGTAATGTGCCATTCTCTTATCAGTCAAAAGTGGCAGGATAAGTAGGGTTTGTGTGTTCTTCTTTAGTCCTTTTGTATTCACAAGATGCAGTATCAGAATAGTTCATAATTGGAAATTAGATGATATCTGGCTGTATTTTTCTGGGGTGCTTGCAGTGGCAACACAGTACAATGACAACACATAGCATGATGTTTATGTGTCCAATCCACTGAAATCAGTAACACAGTGGAAACCCCCTCCCCTTTTAAAGTGACTGTTCAAATGCCTGGTCTATAGTTCTAAGGTCTAATGCATATTTCACAATATATATGAGTAAAATAAAAAGTGGATAATTTTTTTTCCATGAGTGAGAAGAAGAGGGACTTCTTTTCTACAAAAGGAAAAGAAAGGTATCTTCTCCCTTTCTGCTAGAGCTACCTGCATGTACAGTCTGGACTTTCAGATATATATTTTTCTTTACATAAGTTGCCTTTGCTTTGCTGTCAGCCAAGTCTGCTAGTTTCTATAAGCCATGCTAGCAATAAAAATGCAAGTTGTAAGACTTCTGTGCACTTTATAGCCTTTGCCATTGCACCATCTGTAATGCCAGGCTACAGAACATACAACTGGTCAATACCCTGCTGTGAGATTTCTGAACTGGAAACACATCACTGAGTTCAGCAGTAAAAACGTTGACACATGTCTTCCCAGAATAGAAGAGCAATTTAAAAAGAAAAGGAAAAACAGAACATTGTTGACAAAATAAGCATGCTATGTGGGAGCAATGCGTACAGGCAAAGAGGCAATTTGGATTGCTCCCTGTAGTTCGCTTATGTATCCAATAAACTTGAAAGATAATTTTTTAAATTAAATTAGTCATAATCTGATGTTGAGCAGTTTCATTTATTAATCTTCTCTTGCATAATTATGAGGTCTATCACTTTATTAGGTTCCGACCTATGTCTCCCTGTTTTTCCTTAAGAAACTAATGGGATAAGTTAGCTTCAGGCTTTCAGTGGCTGAAATCCCGTGGCTTTGCTAAACAGGTGAAAGGGAAATGGTGTTAACTATCTGTTAGTTCTAAAGGGTAATGAATGAGCTCCAGCTCTCAGGGGCACCTGCGCTTAGTAAACATTTGGGAATACCGTCAAGGATTTGTTGGTGGCTGCTAGAATACCCGAATGTTACTGTGTTTGCCTCCTGCATGCAACTCAAAGCAACAGGAATTCAGTCAGATGACTTTGAATGCACATTTTCCCCCTCTCTGCAATCCAATGTTGCATGTTTTGTGTGCAATTTGGTTGCATGTAGCTAGCTGTCCAGAACCCAGTTTGATGTGTGAAACAGACATTCCGTACATTGTTGTACCTGAGAGGTGCCAAGTCTCAAGAAGCCAGATGATATCTCGGAAAATTCTTCACTTTGGCAGGAAGGTGGACAGGACTCGAGACAATGACCACTTGAAGGGAGGATTATCTTGGTATGTAAATGTGGCTGTTTTAAAGCTGAGAACCCATTTCCAACCATTCTCCTCCATTCTCGGCTGTTGCCAGGGCTCACTGGCTTAGGATGAAAGGATGTCTGTGTCTCTTGTGCTTACACAATGTAGCCGTGTTAGCACAGTGAAGCCAAAAACAAGGGGGAAGAGATTGTGTGTACACACACTTGAGATGATCAGGTCATTTAGAAGACAGCAGGGATCTCCCCACAAAGACCTAAGGGAATGTGGTGCTTCTTATTTGGACATTGTATTTCTACTGAGTATGAGCTGTAGGACTGCCACCTTTGCCCACATCACCTGCTTCACCTTCATATGTGCAAACTACCATAAATGGTAGTTTTCACATAAGAGAGGCACTGGTAATCACAGGGCTACAGTTATGTGTGTCTTTCTGCTACTGAATGTCTGAAGAAGTGGACGTGTCCACAAAATGTTACATTAAAATATGAAAGTTAGTCTTTAAGGTGCCACATGTTTTGTGTCTTTTCTTTTCTTTTTCTTTTTCTTTGATTTTTGCCTGCAATTCTTGAAAAAACTAACATGGCTACCCTCTCTGAAATTTCTTGATCATGTTTATTGTTTTTGAGAACAATTGAGCTTCACACGTTAGATTATAGCAAGGATACAAATCATAAACTTCTCCTGCTTCTTTGCCCCCACCAGACTTCTCCTCTCTTCCTACCACCCCCCCCTGCTACAAACATATTTGGAGGCTAAACGAGGAGGGAGAGCATAGACCATCATTTAAAACATAACCCAATATCCTGCTTTGCTCTGTCCCTCTACCTGAAGGGTCTTATAAAACTGGCACTTCCAGGTTTGGTTTTATAGGTTTTTTTGTTGCTGTGTGTGTGTGTGTGTGAGAGAGAGAGAGAGAGAGAGAGAGAGAGAGAGAGATATGCCAATATATAGATGGTGCAAAAGTTTGCGGCTGGAAGAATGCAAATCTATTTGTTCCTATTTGCTGCTGGAAGCAAATCTGCTGGAATCAAGCAGACATAGGGTCTCCAGCAACTTCTATAGAGGCGGAAGGATGCACCAAAGAGGTGGGCTCTGGGCAAAACCAATACACACCAAAACCCAGATGTTCTTCCCCCTTCTCCCCCTTATATAGCCATCTCACATAATGAAAGCTTATGCAATCGGCCAGTGAAGCCTCACCAAGATACATTCATGTTACAGCTCCACCCACAACTATTTTCGGCTTCACACGTGCCTTTCGCTTTGTCCATGGTGGAAGGCAATAATTAAAGTACTTAGGGAAGGCTCCATACTCTCCATGTTATCTATTATTGTTATTCATTTTAATGCTTACTAGTTGTAGACCACTTTTAGGCGTTTAGTCTACCGTTTGATCCACTATGGAGACAGATTGGTTTTCATCTAAAGATGGCAATCACTTGAAATCTTTTTTGGAAGGAGCCAGCCCACCCTCAGAGCAGTCTTTCTTCCCCATCAGGGGCTTCGGCATTTTTGCTGTGAGTAGAATCACCCTGCTTTGTTTCCAGCATGTATGAAAACAAGAAACAAACAAAAAGCAAGTCTCCCCCTATCAATATCTCAGAATATGCTCCATGGAGGAGCCAAGGAAGTGGATTTGTTTTAAAAAGAAATGTGTTATGGCATAAAAAAGGAGAAAGCAAACAGAAGTCCCCCTTGTTTCTCCCTTTTGTCTCCAACTGTTTCCAGTAGGAAGTTTTCAATTTCTTTTGTATTTTTAAAGTGATGGAGCACGTATGTGCTGCCCTATTGCATTTTTTAATTAAAAAAAACCACTTCCTTGGCACATTCATAGAGTCAATAAAGTGTTTAATTTGCCAATATAGTGAAGCAGCTCTCTTCTTAAGGCAGTTCACAATGCAGTGGTACCTTGTATAAAGGAATCAATTTGTTCCAAACAATGTTCCAAATGAAATTCTTTTAAGCAAATTTTCCTTTATACAAATTTCCCATAGGAATGCATTGAAAACACAGTAATCCCCAATTGCGATCATTTTTAGGCTGTACGGATTCACCCCATAGGCGATTCTGTTAAGCAAATTTTCCCTATCTCCAGAATTTTTTGTGTTATACAGCTTTTATGTTGTACAAACCGTTTGTTATATGAGGGTCCACTGTATAGGCAAGTTGTCAGTAGGCTGCTGTAAACCAAGTAGAGTCTTGAGGTCTGTATGTCAATTGGATGTGAGGATTTCACCTAATAGCATATAGGGATCTCCTAGCAATCCTGTTAAGCCCATAGTAGCTCCTCTTCAGCAAAGCCAGTCTTCCTACTTCTCCGTCCCAGTCACCATACCTCACTCTTCTTCATTCTCTCTGCCATGGATCTTCTCATGTACCTTTATCCATGTCATGGCTTCACCTGTGATTCACTTCTAGCCTACCAGTCCTCCAACATCATAATCCATCTGATGATTCCTCTTGGGCGGCTTCCAAACTGCCTAGCTTCTTCACCTGTGTCTTTCCCAGAGGTTGGGAAAGTCAGTTTGTACCAAAACAGAAGCAATAAAAGCAGCCATGCTGATGGGAGATTCTGCAAGCTCTGCTTTAAAGAACTATCTTTCCCATGCTCTATTCTTTTCCAGCGTGAATGGGCAAAGCCTTCTAATGGGTCCAACCTGTTCAGGACTTAAAGGAGACAGACACCTAGAGAAATCTAGGAGGAGAAGACATGAAAGCTCTAAGTAGGAGAAATAGCTCATAAAAGGAGAGCACTTTATTTTAATTGCCCAATTTAATTAATTCATTTGGTGTTCACAGCAGCAGCATTGATCATAATGAATGAATCTGATATTAATGCGGATGTCATATGTACTTCCACAGGAATTCCACTGTAACTCAGCATTAGCTTAAATGTACCATTAAAAGAAAGTGTTCACCATAAAAGAAGAGTTGAATGGCGCATCTGAGTTTACTTTATATTCTTTTGGGCTATTATCAAATATTTATGGCTTAAAGGGAAAAGAGTGTTTTGAAGCTGTTAACGAGGCATAAAATGTATCCATTTACAGATTTAACATTGTGTAAATTGGCTGGATTTTGCCCTTTTATAATCTAAATCTAAGAGAATTAGCTAAGGAGGTGACACCGCAAGCAATCAAAAGACCACAAAAGATCTTAGAAATGCATTAAGACTATTATGAAATATGATCACCTCTGGGGTTTTGGGATGCACTTGTGCACTCAAGAGCATCTCTACTGCTGCAGCCTACTTTTTAATAGCTGTATGCTTTCCCCAACCCATTCCTTAATAAAACCGTGAGGACATATTGTATCTTTGCTAGTACCAGTCTGGTTGAATGAAGGTAATTCTTCATTTTTCAAGGAAAGAATTTCAGATTGTCTTAGGCATACTAATGTGAATTGAGAGAAGAACTTCCCAGCTAAGTGAAGTTGTTTGATGAAGTAGTCACCAACATGGTGACTTCCAAACATTTTTAACTAAAATGCCCATCATTGCTCATGGCCAGGACTTAATGGAGATTGCCAAAAGTTACTCTAACATATGGGAATCATGTGTTTTATTTGTACATTCATTCGTTTTACTTTCATGGCAATATTTCTAAATAAAATATACTCCATTGAAGCCATGTGTAACGCCATATTCTAAAGCCATATTCTAAAGAAAATAAATAAATAAATAAAGCAATAAAGCAATGAAATAAATTAATGAAAATAATAATCCAAAGCAGCAGGATCAGGAAATAACAGACCAATCCTGATGGGAGTCTGGATAGCAGAGCATTAGGACCATCCCTGCATCCCACATTTTGCCAGATGGGGAGTTTGTTTTGCTGGGCTTTTTGATCTGGAGAATATTTGTGTGTCACAGTTTCCCTCCCACAGAACACAATGGGGGACAATTAGCTCCAGACTGGCATCACTGAAGGACCTGGAATGATTCCTTGGAGCAACATAGCTGTTTTGGATGTAGCCGCTTCAAATCCAGTTAGAGTTTTAAACCAGTTAGTGTTTTAAACCAGCTACCTTCAGTGATTGCTCTACTTGTGGAACTTTCCTGCTCTGCCATATTAAACATTATTCCTCTCTTTTTTTTTTACATATTAATTAGTTTCAATGAATTCTGTTAGATTTTCATGGTTGTACAGAGAGGTGGAATTTTATGATGTCCTTAATTTTTTAAAGCTAAATGTTGTTACATCTGTTTTCATTCTTTTAAAAACATTTTAAGCCACTTTGACCACTTTGACCGCTACTACACTTCTGCGAGCAGCCTTTTCTCCTCCCGTGGTCCCGTGGTTGTTATAGCGGTTCTGCTGTTTGCACTTCAGCGGGTAACTAGCAATTGGCTTTCCAGTTCTCACTTTATTGAACCACTTTAAAACTGTTTCGTTTTAAAGAACCAAGAAAATGAAATTAAGCGGCAACGAGCTGAAACTTTTGCATAACGAAGTTGGCAAATGTCCTGGCATGGCGGTAGGATTCTGTTTTCTGTGTTTTCTGAAAGCAAAAAGGCTAAGAACAGGGGGCAAGGGAGGCTAAGCGATTTAGTATGTCTGTAAATTAAACCAAATTGCTTAAAAGGGAGATGCAGGAAGCGATGTAAAAAAAGCCACCCCCAGTGGCCATCGCAAGAAAAAGCAGCACAGCGGACAAAAATGGGTGTGGCCAAGGGGGTCTTCAGATAAATCATTTTGAAAACTGGACAGTGATTTTTAAGTAGCTTTGTTTTTAAGGAAAAGGTGCTTTAAATCATAAGTGTGGTAGCGGTCTTTGTTTCCCTGAAAGGCTGGCTTTAAATGGATTGTTGTAACTTATAGCTTTGAAACTGTATTGGGTGTTGCTTTTGTTTACTTTTTAGTGTGATATTTGCTTGATCATTTTTAGTATTTATATACTTTTTTAAGCCTTAATGTATTTTAATGATATAAGCTCTTTGGATTCTTTTTAAAGGAGAATAAATAAGAGTGGGAGCAGAGCTAGTTCCTCCACCATAAAATAAGCATTTTATAGCACCAATTTAGGTCGTGTTTGAATATGAATAATTGTGTGTGTTTTAATACTCAGATGGTAAATTGATCTAGATTTTAGTCTGTTTGAATAATTGAGGAGTAATGGATGCATTCGTCTTGCTTTCAGCATTAAAGGCTCTTTTCTCACACGCAAGTTGCACAATTTTACCGTAATGGGGTAAAACAGAATCTACTATTTTTAAATGTTATTCTTTAGCATGAAACTGTTCAAGACCTCAGCTACTAAAATTCTGCAGAGGTTTTTTGCAGGTATCCTGGTTTCAATATTTGAAATTTAGTTTGTATAAGGTGTAAAAAAGGAGAAAAGGGTGCCCAAAATGGAAATGCATTTAAAAATGTGGCATGCAACATATTTTATTTTATTTTTCATTTAAGTAATTTTACTGGGTTTTTTGGGGAGAAGAAGGTGGGAATGTGGGGGAGGAGGGGGGAATACACTATAAAAATTCCATTGAGTATATCAAGTCAAAAATAAAAATTATCATATTAACACATCACCAAATAGTATCACAATACTAAAAAGTTTGTTACTTCTTGCCATCTTTTTTGGAAATCTCTTAGTAGTCTCCCTTTAGAAAACCAGAGAGCCTATCGATTTCAATACATTCTCTTATCTTTTCGTGGAGGTTTCTCTCTGTTGGCACTTCTGGTTGTTTCCAAAATTTCGCATACAATATCCTTGCTCATGCAACATGTTTTAAATGTACCCAAACAATTGGCCAGCTCAGACTGCAGCTTAATGATGTCTGGTTATCATCTTTCTTTTACAGTAACCTGCGTCTATCGCAGAGTTTAGGGACCCAACCTGACCTGTGATCATTGAAAATCCGTGATATGCGGATGCAGGTTGGGTTGGGCCGGGGGGGGCGTGCAATGTTTAAAATGACTTTAAGCAATGGAGCCAGCTTGGCTCTGTTGCTTAAAGACATTTTAAACATTGCACACCACTTCTCCCAACCCCCCTGGTGTACGGGGGAGCGGCGCACAATGCCTCCATGGGGGCAAGCCCCGGGCTTGAGCTGATTGGCATTGGGGTGGGGGAGAAAAACCTCCTAACCAACTCCACGACAGTTGACAAGAAACCAAAAGCTGCCAGGCTTTTAGAGCCTGCTGCCATGAGGCGATTAGCAAGCCGCTCCTCATCCCCACCCAAAAACCCAACAACTTTATAATGGATGCCTATGGGCACCCCATATAACTTTGAATAACTTGGGCCCCTGTACAAAACCTCTCCAAACTGGGAGAGCTTCAAGGGGAGAGCTTGAGGAAGTTCCACACGAATTTTCATGCTGCTAGCTGCCTGGGATCACTGTTATCTAGCACAGAAAATTGCACTGAGAAATGTTTTTTTCCAGGGGCACCCCTTTGAAGTTTAGTAACTCACTCCCTGAACCCCAAACCTCTCCAGATTTGGAGGGTTTAAAGGGGAGAGTCCTAGGAAAGTTCACACCAAATTTGGAGTTTGTAGGACCCAGGGGAGCTGTTTTACAGAGAAACGAATCAGTTCGTAAAAAACAAAAAAATGCTGTTTTGTTTCATTTGAAATGACATGGTGTGTCCCCGTTTCATTTCTTATGAAATGATGAAACGGCATGTCATTTTTCATTTGGTGCCCATTCCTATTTAGGAATGGAACTGTGGCCTTTAATGTTGTAGCTAAGATGACTGAAGTATTTGCATTCATCTCACTCTTAGAATGAAGAAATAATGACTGAAGCCATTCCTATGATTTCTTGTGCATTTGTGTAAAATGTAAAGTAGCATAAATCACACTCTGATTTATGTTTCACTCAGATAGGAGCCAAGGCTGAAAATGTGTGTGGTCATTCTCTGTCATCGATATCTATTTCTTATCTTATAGCTATAAATGGAGAAAATTAAATCCCTTGCCACTGTGAAGGACTGGACATGATCTAATAACATAAAACAAAGTTGTGCTTTACTGGGTTTCTAAAATAGAATCTCTGTAACAGAAAATTAAGTTAAAGGATCGATACAGATGGATTACTTCAGACAGAAAACATGGATTTATGTTCATTTTCACAGTGTTTACAGGAATGTTCATTATCTCGGTTTGGCTGAATTTTTAACAAAGTATTTAGGTGTGTATGCAGAAACAGAGAGCTGTCAGATTCTGGAAGCAGACTGCACCCCCATGGATTAATTTTGCATTGATCACTCCAGATAATGGTGCAGATTACCAAAGGAGAAAAGAGGAAGAACATTAATCCAGAAAAGTCGTTAATGGGCAGTTCTTTGTACATTTTCTTTTCCTGTGAATTTATTTGTAACTTAACAGGCAGATAGTGAAAGTAAAGAACAGAAATGCAGAACTCTCTCTTATATATTGACAGATGTAGGGAAAGGAATTGTGAATAGACCTGGGCACAAAACATTTTTGTTTCAATTTCATTTTCTGTTTTGTTTCCTTAAAAAATGAAAAATGAAGTACTTTTTTAAAAAAATGAAATAAAACAAACTGGAACAAATTGTTTTTTGTTTTTTGACAGGCAGTACACACCGGCTGCCCCCCCTCCCTAGTGCTAGTCTGCTGGAGAGGGTCAGCCAGCAGGGCCCTGCATGCCAGCTAATCAACACTTGGGGGCCAGCTGGCATAGACCCACGTGCCAACTGATTGGCGCTTGGGGGGGCAGCTGGCAGGGCCCCACATGCCAGCTGATTTGCACTTGGGGGGAAGCCAGTCACCACCTGGGGATCTCCCTGGTGATGACTGAGCCATTTTCAAGGGGGTCCAGCTGATGACAGCTTGGCAGGATCCCTCTGTAAATGGTTGGGACATCAGTTCAGGGCTCTTGCACTGGTGTCTCGTGCTGGTGCCCAATTGGGGGAGGGGAGCACAGGCCTTTTACACTTTTTTCACCACTGAACCAAGTGCTGATGCCCATGACCACCACTTGCTTTGGTGGCTAAAAAACAGTTTTAAACCCCCGTGCTTCCCCCCACGAATGCACCTGATCAGGGGAAAGACACGGCATTTTTAAAAAACAAAAACTCGACGTTCAGATCTGGCCCGACCCACCCGTTCCTCCGAGGCCCTCTCGCTCTGGATAGCCACGCCGAGGGAAGCCCGTAAAACAACTACTCGTAACCAGGCTTTCTCGGTGGTTGGTCCATCCGTTTGGAATGCTTTGCCGGGCGAGTTGCGGCAAGCCCCATCGCTGGAGTCCTTTAAGAGAGCCTTAAAAACATGGCTATTTAAGGACGCCTTTGGAGACCTCCTGGGGTAACCCTCTTTTTTTCCCTCCCCCCCTTGCTTTTTGCTGCTCTGCCTATTTTGGCCCGCCGTCCGGAGTAATCTTGTTCATGGTTTTTTAGTGTTCTTATCTCTTGTACTTACTACCGTTTTGTGTAAACCGCACTGAGTCCCTGTGGGGAAATAGGCTGCGGTATATAAGTTTAAAAATAAATAAATAAATAAATAAATAAATAAATAAATAAATAAATAAATAAATAAATAAATAAATAAATAAACCAATTTTTAAAAAAACATTTTGTACCAAATGAACCCACCCAATGAAACACAAAATGAAATGAAACAGAATTCTTCCATTTCATGTCCATCTCTAATTGTGAACATGGGGGAAATACATGAATTATGCCTGTGGCCCTGGGGAAATGGTTGCAGCATTTTGCCTTCCTCCACCATTTTTAAACAATGCATGGGTTTGAAACTATAGCTGGAGTCCACCAGCCTGTAGGGTTTTCCCTGAAATAATACTCAGAATCAGACCAACAGTCACCTCCAAAGCAAAACAAACACAATTCCGATCAACAGTAGTCTCGATATTAGCAAGTTCAGCAAAGGGTAACAAGGAAAGACATGGCAACCATGGTGTTCAAACAGCCACCATCAGATCATTCTGTCCCTGGCAGGTAGTGCTACCCGAGATGCTCCTGTTGCTAAGGTCATGGTCTGGAAGCAAACTTAATCTACGAGTAAATTAAATGGCAGTGTCTCCAGCTCTGTAAGCTTCTAGGAGTCCATAAGAGTGTGTTTTATGTTTAATACCTGAATTTCACAGAGTGTGAAGACAAGCGATGTGTATCCCTACTTCAGATGCACTGTGAGCAAAACTACTGTTTAAGATCCAGAGGTGATGACCGTGCATTTTGTTTAGTAGCAGCCAGCGTTTGCAGTCACAGGCAGGAGTACATTTTCCGTTTCTCTTTTCCCATTATGCCCACAAACTGTGTCATGGTTTGTACAGATGGGGAAGATGGAGTAGAATAAATTGCCCATTCTGCTATACAAAGAGGGTTGTTGGGATTCAGATGAAGAAGTTATGAGGAAGTGATGCATTCAACAACATGTTAAATCAGTCAGTAAAAACACATCTGCTATGCTCCGTGCAACATTGTCCGAGTGCCATGTGGATGTAACTCGTGGGGGCATTCATTAGTAAACCTATACAAGAAAAAGAAAGTTCAGAGTGGGAGAGAATATTCCTCACCTGCATTTCCTTAAACAGCAAAGTGATTTAGATTGTAGATAAATTACCTCCACCCACCCCTTGTTTGTACAGATGGGGAAAATTCTTAAAGTGTTTTTATCATTTGAAAAGCCTCTCTCAAGTCAAACGATAACTTCTGTGTGAAATGGGCGAGGCACTTTTCTTGTCAGCGTGCTTACAACATAACTGAGGATACAAAAATAAATACAAGCATCTGATAGAAGTAAGCACAAAGCTGTGAATAAAAAGGAGCTATTGATTATTCTAAAGCAAAACTCTGGGCTTCCTGGCTAACTTCACAATGGCTTCTTATGTGGATAGTCAATACTTGGTTTCGAAGATTTCCCCACTTAGGCTTTTGATCCTCAAAGGGAGAGGGAAGTGTTTTGTAAATAATTCAGCATTTTATTGAGCAGACTTTCAGTTTCTTTAGCAGTGGGAAGGAAACGTAGAGTTTTCTTATCAAGATGAGTTTCATTTTAAGAGCAGGTCACCCTGCTGGTGAGTTCTATCTTCATTTGTCAGAAGATATATTCTATATCTATAACCATGTCTAAATACATTTCCACTTACCTCTAGGATTTGTTCAATGTAGCTTTCAAAATATGTAGCAGACGTATTTAATAGTGTTGCAATATAATGGCAAAGTAATATGCACTTGATTGCACTTGACTAGATGAAAGCAGAAATCCTATAGACAGATATATGATGTTTTTTTAAAAAAACAATAGGCTATAACTTTGAGAATTATCTGACAGTCAAAATGTATGTTGAGGGAAATGTGTGTTCCCTTTGATTAATCTTCCACTTAACAGCATGATTTCCCAAGATTGGTACAAGTTAGTAATCTGATTTGGAGACTAAGCCTGCTTTTAACTTCTAATCAGAAGTCATGTAACAAAGCTGAAATTTAAAAATATGCAGATGTGAATAAACAATTTTGGTTGTGACAGACACCTTTCATTACTTAGGGAAGCCCTGCCCAAGCCTATTTTAAGTTAGAACCTGAGGCAATGGTGGCTCATGGACCAAGCAGAGGGGAAGGCCCCTCCCTTTAAAGATCATGGCCTGCCCTTCCTTTGAAACATACAGTACTTGGCCAGATGGGCAGGATACAACCAACCAACCAACCAACCAACCAACCAACCAACCAACCAACCAAATTAAATTAAAACAAATCCTTAATTCTTATATGGCAACATTAAAAGAGGCAACGGTGTATTTACTGATGCTATCTCTAAATTTATTTCATGTGTGCACAAGTCCCCACCCAGAAAATAGCCTTACTTTCATCATATTGGAGGATATTTCAGGAAAGTGCATAAAAATACAAATTTATCTTGTAGAACACCCATGGAAATATTTGTGCCTAAATAACATTGTTTATGAAATCATTCTGACACAAAATAAGACACAATGCCATGTCATTTTCTGTGTTCATCATTATAGCCGTTAAAGAGAAAGTGACATTCCTTTGTCAGTCCCTTCTACTCCTCCATTCTGGCTAAATCATTCTCTGCAAGGGTAGAAGGCTCACTGATATCTGTATTCATTCTAAATGACATACTTCTAAAATATAAACTGCATCTTCCCCTCCTCTCTCTCTCTCTCTCTCTCTCTCTCTCTCTCTCTCTCAATGGCAGCTCAAGTAGGGACTGCTCTGTTTAAGGGAGTGCAAAACAGGTTTCTATAAAGCCCAATTATATCACATGATGAACAACAAAAACACATTTGCTAGTCACAAATTTGTTATTGAAAATAAGGGACATGGGAATGCTGTTGTTGGTATATTGATTTATTAAGTCCAATAACATTGGTTTTGGGGGCTCCAGGAAAATGTAATGGCAAAGCAAATATTAAGTTACATATATAGTAGAAAGTGGCATTGTGGTCTAGGCTTATGCTACCATGGTGCAAAAGAGTATGTGTGCAATATTTTCAAAAACAAAATAGTTGAGAAAATCAATAATAAGGATAATCTTCCACCCATCACCTGCTTTTGCATTATCTCATAAGAACATAAGAAGAGCCATGCTGGATCAGGCCAAAGGCCCATCTAGTCCAGCTTCCTGTATCTCACAGTGGCCCCAGCAGATGCGTTTGGGAGCGCATGAGACTAGATATCTGTCTCCTGATAGCACTCCCCTGCATCTGGCCCTTGAAGTACCCAATCCCTTTTTGAAGGCATCCAGGCCAGATGCCATCACCACATTCTGTGGCAGGGAGTTCCATAGACTAACAACGCGCTGGGTGAAAAAATATTTTCTTCTGTCTGTTCTTACTCTCCCAGCCCTCAATTTGAGTGGATGTCCCCTAGTTCTGGTATTTTGTGAGAGGGAGAAGAGCTTCCCTCTATCCACTTTACTCATGCCCCGCATTATTTTGTACGTCTCAATCATATCCCCCCTCAGGCGCCTTTTTTCCAGACTAAAGAGCCCCAAATGTTTTAGCCTTTCCTCATAAGGGAGGTGCCCCAGCCCAGTAATCATTTTAGTCACTCTCTTCTGCACCTTTTCCAGTTCCACTATGTCTTTCTTGAGATGCGGTGACCAGAATTGTACACAATACTCCAGGTGCGGCCTTACTATTGTTTTGTATAATGGCATTATAATGTTGGCTGTTTTATTTTCAATCCCCTTTTTGATAATCCCTAGCATGGAATTGGCCTTCTTCACTGCTGCCACACATTGGGGAGACACCTTCATGGAGCTGTCCACCAACACACCAAGATCTCTTTCCTGATCTGTCACGGATAACTCAGAGCCCATGAGTTGATAGATAAAGTGTTGATTTTTTGCCCCAATATGCATTACTTTACATTTGGTTACATTAAAACGCATTTGCCATTTCTCAGCCCATTCCCCCAGTTTGGAGAGATCCTTCTGGAGCTCTTCACAATCTTCTCTGGTTTTTACCACACGGAAAAGTTTTGTGTCATCTGCAAACTTGGCCACCTCACTGCTTATCCCTGTCTCCAGGTCATTTATGAACAGATTGAAAAGCACCGGTCCCAGGACAGATCCCTGGGGCACACCGCTTTTCACCTCTCTCCATTGTGAAAATTTCCCATTGACACCTACTCTTTGTTTCCGGGATCTCAACCAGTTCTCAGTCCATAAGAACTGGTTGAGATCCCCTGACTGTACAATTTTCTCAGCAGCCTTTGGTGAGGGACTGTATCAAAAGCCTTTTGAAAATCCAGATAGACTATATCCACCGGTTCACCCAAATCTACATGCCTGTTGACCTTTTCAAAAAATTGTAAAAGATTTGTCAGACAAGACTTACCCTTGCAGAAGCCATGCTGATTTTCTCTCAGCAAGGTTTGTTCTTCTATGTGTTTTAAGATTTTCTCTTGGATGAGGCTTTCCACCATCTTCCCTGGGACAGATGTAAGGCTAACTGGCCTGTAGTTTCTCGGGTCCCCCCTCCTTCCTTTTTTAAAAATTGGTGTGACATCTGCTATCCTCCAGTCCCCCGGCACTGTGGCCGTTTTAAGAGACAAGTTGCAACAGTCTTTCAAGAGTAAAAGGGCTCATGTAAGTAACAGGCTTCATAAACAAACTAATGTGAGAAAGGTCCCTGTTGCACTGCTATTATGGGATCAAGAGTACCATAAATAGCTTAAATTAGCAAAATTAGCAAAATTAGCAATATTACTTATATATTTCACATTGATTCCCCCCATGTCCTTAATGGTGCTTCATTGCTTCCCTTTTATATATATCATGGTGATATGATTAAAATACCTTGTAGAGTCTTTGTTATGTTATGTGCTATCATATCAGAAGTAATGTGCCGTGACCCTTATAGAGCTTTCAAGGTAGTGGGTCTACCAGTTCTACTCCCCCAGTGAGGAGATTCAATGGAGATTCCCATTGGAGAGTCAATCCCAGGCCTCTCAAGTCTGGGTCCAGCACCCTATCCACTTCACCACACTCAGTATTCATAGAATCTCCACCTGCATTTTCTAGCTCACAAATGCTATTTGTCTATGAACAAATAAAATGTTCAATGCAAATCAAGTGAAAACTGCTTTAATCATAAAAATGACAGATTCATACCTCTTAAGACAAATGCCCCATAAGATGACAAATTTGTAAGATGAAAAAATATCCAGGAATAGGGTTGCTTCACATAACAATAATTCCCTATGGGATGCCTCACAAGATGAAAAACTGTTATAAAATTCAATTTATTAAAAAAAATCCTATGGGAAATTGTGCTTCGCAAGATGAATTTTTCGTAAAACAAAATGACTCATAGAACAAATTAAATTTGTCTTAAGAGTTATTATTGCATGTATTTTTTCATATCTAGCTTGTTCCATCCCGTTTCTGTAACAATGCATGGATTTTTTTATCCTGCACACACAAAATTACACACATTTTCATGTGTACCCTAAAAAAAACACTCGTGTACAAACAGTTTCTCATAAAATAGTACACAATGAGCAGGTGGAAACATTTCTTATCACCCTGAAACTGAATTGCAAAAATTGGAGAATCAAGAAACAGCAAAAGGCAATTGCAACTTGCTTTGCATATTTACTCAGGAAATGTGATTTGAGTAAATTCACATTATCCTTTGGAAATTTATCTAAACCAAAGGTGACATTTTGCTGCTACCCTTATTACAAACTGCTTTCAATTACAATTTATTTTCTGCCTAACTAAGAAGGAATTTCTACAGCTTTCCCTAAAAAATTTTTTTTAATCTTACTCATGTTTACAATACCTTTACTCTTCTTTCTCTTATCCTGTGTCACAGGATTAATCATCTAAGTTTGACCACCTCTGCCATGCTGTACTCCGATTGTTTTATAATGCGTATGTTGATACAGGTTTGTCCAGAACCAGTCCTACCAGACTAAGCCCAAGAAACATGAGGTAAATGTTTTCTAGTTCTTCAAATATTTTCCATACCGCTGTTGTACAGATTCATAGTCACGTAGTATATATACCAGGGGAAACATCCCAAGAACTTTTAGTGGTATTGATTTATTTATTTCTATTTGAATCATTATGGTCAGCTACACCCTGGTACTGATTTATTTTTCCTCTTGCTCCAAGGGGCAATATTTTGAAAAAGAAATATATTGATATATCAGGAAGGGGTTTCTGTTTGAGAAAGTGTTCTCTCTTGCTCTGGCTGCTCCTGTGGAATCTCATTGCACAATATCTGTGCGGCAATAATGATGATCACAACCCCCCACTGACATGGGTATACCAATGTTTTGATGTATTCTCTCATAGAACTGAAAGAAATTATCTGTGAAGGAGTAATGGCACGCGTATGCATGCACGCACACACACACACGCACACACACACACACACACACACACACACACACACACACACACACACATGCATGCACACACGCACACGTGATATACTTTTACCAACATGTAATTATTATTGCAAAACAATAATAATTTAAAAAGCTGTGCCACAATGATGGCAGCCAGCTTCCTGGGTTTGATTCTGAAGAGTAGAACACGTTGTGCACATTGGAAATTCTGATAAGGAATGTAGTGATACAACAGAGGTACAAAATAATGCAACCCTCTCAGTGAAGGGGAAATGTTGCACAGTTACACTGCTGGCGGCTGGGGAAATTTTTTGATCAGGCCTGGAACTAGGATCTGTGTCACCCTGATCAAACATGGATTCCATGCCCCCCTTGGATTGTGACATAAGCCCATGTGCCTCTGTTGTCTGCCTGGTTGGTGAGCAATGGATGCCCCCCCACCTGAGATCTCAAGCCTGTCTGGGCTTCTGGGGCTCCTCTTTTGGAGATACCCCAAGGGAAGAAGACACTGCTGTTGACCATTTGCAGAGTGGGGGCTGGAATGAGAGCCAGGACTGCTCAGCTTCTCCCAAAAGAGAGGGAAGGAAAGGCCAGAGCCCCCAGCAGAAGAACCAGCCTGTGGAGCCTTGGGCAAGTCCCAGGACACCACCCCCAGAAGAAAGGAATAGAAAATCACTTCTAAGGACTGCATGTATAAAAAATTCTGCAAGGGGTCAACATAAGTTGGAATTTACTTGATGATGATGATGATGATGATGATGATGATGATGATGACGACGACGACGACGACGATGACGACTACTGGAGATATATTCGTAGAATATATGCTGTTCCTAATAATGCTACTATCTGTAGTTCACTGATGTTGATCTTGTCAATGTTGAGGGTTTTCAGATGTTGACCCAGGTCTTCTATCAACAAATTAAAAAATGCACCAACCCGGCCTGGGAGCCACTTGGTCAGCGTGAGTAAAAGAAAAGAAAAAAGGAATGTAAAAAATCATGGCAACCCAGCTGGCATGCAAGAAAAAAATTAATAATTAATATTAATATTAAAAAATTAAAAGACGTGCTGACCCAGCCCAGGGGCTGCATGGTTGGCACCAGTAAAAGAAAAGAAAAAAGAAAAAACCATGCCAACCTAGCTGGCATGCAAGAGGGAAAAAAATTAAAAATTAAAATTAAAATTAAAAAACCACTGGCCCCAAGCCAGCACCTCTCAGCTGTATAAAAAAAGCCCTGCCATTGGGGACTTTTTAGTAATAAAAAATAAAAATAAAAATAAAAAAGCCCCGACCATGGTAAAAATAAAAAAGGGGGAAAAGAGAAAAAGTAAAAAGTAAAAAAACCGAAATGAAATAAAATGATTTAAAAATGATTTTTTTAAAAAAAAATCATTTCGTAATTAACGAAATGAAACAGGGTGGAGGGAAATGAATAACAAAATGAAACGCCATTTTGGCGTTTCGCACCCATCTTTAATTACTACTACTACTTGCAGTTTGAAGGCCCAGTGATGTTGATCTCATGAGATTTCTTTGCTGTGAACAAATGCCTCTCCTAAAAGAGAAATAACTCCTGGAATTCTAGTGATAACGGAAGCTTTAAAAAGGCCTTTATCTTAGGCGTCACATCCTCTTTGGGCAACCAAAAAACTTACTTTTCTGTAACATTCCATTTCAATTAATTTCCCTTTTTGCTTACATAATTTATTATGGTATTGAAATTTTCATATTCTTTGTCACTATTTTGCATATGGCATGTACTGTAGATTATTTTACTCAGAAACTTCATACGTATGAGTAAAAGTTGTAAATCTAAGGAATTTAGACTGTTTAGAAAACCGCACCCAAGTCTTGTTGAAATGTATAACAACGGCTGCTTTCTAACAGCACTAGCAAACTGTTTGCCATCCCCCTTCGTCCTTGTTCCTCATTATTCATACCGGTAGGGACATTCGTCATTAATTGTTCTGCTCACAATACTTATTTGCCTTTTCCCATCTAAGTTCATTGCTAATGAATAATACATTTCTTTGCCATTTCACATCTTCCAAGCTCTATCTTACTCTCAAGTAGTTAGGCTGACCTGAAGGGGAAGACAAATTATTTGCACTCAACTGGAATGGGAATGCAAGCAAACTAAGCAACGCTTAAAAGCAAAAGCGAGCACAATGGAGCGAAATTAAATGATGGGGTTGAAGTAGTGGAAAGCTTTTGTAGTAAAAATTGATTTGAGTCATAGAGGGAAGCATTGTGTTAGTTCACAAACATGGAGTAAAGAATTAAAATGGAGCATAGATAAACATATTCCAGAACCCAAATAAATGGTGGAAATGTGAAGAAGAGAGAAAGTAAACAATGTAAAAGTTGGGTTTTTCCATGGGCAGGGCCAAGTGTGCAAAACATTAGCACAGATTCAAATCTTGTGTCAAAACCTTTGCGCCAGACTACACTGTTGCCATGGCTACTATTTCTCCACACTGCATGCACATGCACATTAAATTTAATATAGTGATAACATGCATCAAATAGCAATAGTGCCTTCAATATGTGGTGCCTTGCAGGGGAGCTATAAAACAGGCAGACAGCACTGGAAATCTGGCAGAAACACAACGTGACCAGATTTTGCAAAGTAACTATAGAGACTCGCCTTCTCCTTCAGGGTGAACTAGTGACAAGTGCAGAAAGTGGGGGTAACCATTCCGAATCTGACCAATAAGCTGGGCTCTTATCTTTAAAAGATAGATCTAGACTCTGTCACTGAGATGTGAATCATATGCAGGTCAGACCACTGTAATTCACAATATCTAACCAGCAAACCTGTTCATCCCAGGCCTCATCGTTGAGGATCCCTACCCCAAGGGAAGTAAAGAAAACCATCCTTGACAATTGGGCATTTTCATCAGTGGCACCTTCCTTGTGGGACAAACTGGACCTCTCCCTACAGTCTTTCAGAAGATTACTCAAGATGGGATTGTTTTGGGAGGTCTATGGGAACATTCATTGTTAATTTTTCATTACGCTTAAGTGTGGTTTGGATTTTATGGCATTCTATTATTTGTTATAGAACATATTGGTTTATTCTGTTATGGCTCTGTAATTTGGTTCGAGTTCTTACTATCAGGTGTCAATTATGGGTCACCTTTTTGTTTTTGTTAATATTGGTAAATATTAGGTAAATGAGGGTATATCCTCTGATTATTTTTAATGTTGGTGGTATGGTTTGTTTCATGTTATGTAAAGTGTCCTAAACATTAATTTCACTAGGTTGGGTGGTCTATAAGATGTATGTATGTATGTATGTATGTATGTATGTATGTATGTATGTATGTATGTATGTATGTATGTATG
>JAHTLZ010000122.1:719126-736100 GCA_023846285.1 Phrynocephalus versicolor
TATTAAAACTTGTACCTCATCCAGTTAACAGATAGGTTACTACTCTGGGCAGGTTCCAGTAAATATTTGAAAATTACACATTTTGAAAATCATCAAACAAAATATAAACCCCTTTGGCAAACGATGGGCGACATAAACCATAAAATTAATATTAGAAAAGGGTGGGTTTTGTAAAGGCCTGGTTAAAAAAAATCAGGTTTTATTTGCTTTTGGAAACTCAGGAGAGAATTGGCCAATTCACTTCCACAAGAAGGGAGTTCCAGAGCAAGTTGGCCCCTACCAAGATGACCTCCAGGCTTCTCTTGGAACAGCCATTCCAAGTATCAAGGATTGGGACTAGAGATGGGCACGAATCGACAAAATGATGTTTCGGGTTTTCATTTTTCGTTACGGGTACCTTTCGATTCATTTTTGTTTTTTGTGAATTTTTTGAAAACATTTCATTCAATTTTTCATTTTTTGTTTTTTGTTTTTACCCGCTTTTTGTATGACTTTTTGCATGACTTAAAGCATCTCCACGCGTGGACGTCCCCCAACGCCCCAGACCAGAGGGAAAACACTAAAAAATGATGCTGGCAGAGACACAGTATAGACTAGCTATGCAGGGAGGCTGCAAAGGCAGCGTCGGGCGTTGCCCAGGGTGTAAGGCTGCCACAGAGTGACTGCACTGCAGGGCAGGAGAGGGTACTCACCAACAGGTATGCACACGCACAGGGAGGCTGCAAGAGAAATCTCTTCTTTCTCTCCCCTAAGAACCAGGCTGCAGCCAGCAGGAACACAGAGACACACACCTGCCTGGCTGGCCTAAAGTAATGAGTCGCAGAGACAGCAATCCCACCCTAACTCCCACCACAGACTGCAAGGAGGACGGGGGCTGTCAAAGCTTTTTATGCCCTCTGTGGCTGCCACACCTACCCAGTCTGCAACCTGGGCATGCTATTGGTTGAAATTGTCCAAGAATTTACATGATCCCATCACATGGCTTGCATCCATCTTGTGGCTGGGATCCATTTTGTGTTATCCTTAAAGGGAAAAGAAAAAATACATCGCGATTGGAGGAAGACCAGACCCCTGGTAGGTAATGATTTCAAATAATTATCCCTGCATTTTTACAGATGCCCAGGGCATTTTAATACCCAATAAATCAATATTAGGCATCTAGGAGCCATTTTGGGTCGATGTCCCCTAACTCCCCTTAAAAGAAAAAAATACAGCGATCTGAGAAAAGATAAAAATGCACGTTTTAAGCACCCCACCCCACCCCGGTAGGTATTATCAGGCAGAATAAATAATTATCGCTGGGTTTTTACGGATATTCAGGATGTTTTTTAATATTTAAAAACAGCTCATTTTATTGTGCGTCGCCATTAAAAAAATGAAACGTAACAGACCTAATTTTCGTGGTTCTGTTCAGTTCATTGCAATTTCATCACAATTTTCGTTATTTGTTTTGTTATGTAATGAAACGAATAATGAATAACGGAACAAATTCTTTTTTCATTTCGTGCCCATCTCTAATTGGGACCTGTAGGTGGGATGGCAGGATGACCTGAGGGAGAGACATTCTGATAGGTAGCAAGATCCTATACCATAAAGGGCTTTAGAAGTTAACATCAGAACCATGAATGTGGCCTGGAAATATACTGGCAGCCAGTGCAGGTGGGCCAGGACAGGTGAAATATGGTCAAATTTAAATGTATTACTGACCAAGCTGGCTGTTGTATTTTGTCCTTGCCACAGCTTCTGAACCACCGTCCAGGGCAGCCCTATGTAGAGGGCATTGTAGTAGTCAATCAGTGAGCTTACCAAAGCATAAACCAGAGTGATTAGGGACTTGCAGTCAAGAAGTGGGCAGAGATGTGCAATTTGCCATGGCCAAGATTTTTTTCTCCATTGAGAGTTCTCGGTCCAAAAGCACACACATTTTAAGTGATTGGCACTAATCTGATCATTATCTGAAATTGTCACAAAGCTATTAAGTTATCCCTATGTCATCACACCAGCCAATAAGATCCAAAGTTCCAAATCACTCCGAAAACATTTCCCCAAGACAATATAAAAAGATTTACGTAGTCCCCTGAGCCTAAGATACATGTAAGAACAAAATCCCTTAACTAGCAAGTGTGTTCAAGTCATTGTTCAAATTCATAACTTTAAAAACGGAAGCTAAGAGCAACCGAGGAAGTAATTCTGTGAAAAAATAACTGTTTCATTAAGGTGCTTAAATAGATATGGCCACTCCCCTTAAGGTCTTAAACAGGATTTTGTTCATTGTCCTCATTTTCATTCCTAGCAATGTAGGAGTCCATTATTGTCATGGTATAAAATGTAGCCTTTCCCACAAATTGTCGGCCAACCAAGAGTCCTGTGGCACATTAACAGATTTATTGTCTTGAAGGTGCCACAGGACTCTGGGCTGTTCTCAGTACAAATGACTACTAGTCTTAGAGCAGGCCTGCCCAAAGTCCGGCCCGGGGGCCAAATCTGGCCCATCAGGCCATTCTGAGTGGCCCGCGGCTGGCTGGCCTGCCCCTCCCTCCCCCTCCTTCGCTTATGGGTCAGTGGGTGGGGCTTTCAGTGGGATGGCAGGGTCGGGGAGCAACCGGCCCCTGACACATTATCAGCCACCAAATCTGGCCCTCCTTACAAAAAGTTTGGGCACCCCTGTCTTAGAGTATCTGCCAGCTGTATTCTTTGTAGCCATCCAGCACGTAAAACACACGAGAGGCTTACATAAGCAATTTCTCTTGGAACTTTCATCTGCTCTGTATGCTAGCAGAGAAAATTGGGGGAAGGGGTTGGAAGGAGGGAGAAAAAAGAACAAGGAGAAAGCAATGCAAAAAGAAAAGCAAGAGAGTGCAAGGCTCAGGAACGCAGTGTGCTGCTGGTTGAGTGTCTTGACACTTACAACGAAGCCTCTCAGTGTGGGAACAGGTGTTGCAAGTCCTTATTGGAGTACCAAGGGGGAAGTCTTATGAGAAACCAGAGATAACAGGAGGCCTGTTGTACAGCAAATAGAATGAGCAGTACACACACAAGCACACACTAGGGCGGATGTGTAACACAGGGCAAATGGGGAGATCCACCCACTCCACCAGCTTTCCTGGATTGGTGAAGTTGTTACTGGGAATTTGCAGAAGAACAGTCATTAGTCATTTCCACAAGAAAATGATCTTCAATGAAGAGTTTCATCTTGTAAAGATCTAAGCAATAGACCAGTGGTTCTCAACCTGTGGCTCCCCAGGTGTTCCTGGACTGGAACTCCCAGAAACCCCTTCCAGTACAGCGAGTGGTGGAGGCTTCTGGGAGTTGCAATCCAGGAACATCTGGGGACCCACAGGTCGAGAACCACTGCAATAGTCTTTGACAGTCTGTGCATTCCTCCTCAAAGATAACATGGACTCGTGGGCTACGTCGTCTTTGCATGAAAGTGTCACAGGGATATCTTGTGAGTAGAGCGGGAGCGGAATGCACACAGTCCAGTCTGGTATCATTTGGGCATTATTCTTTATGACTCATATAGACAACATTAGCAGGCAGATTTAACACAACTATTCCCTTTTGATATTGCCACCCTCAAATGCAAAATTAATGATTTGACAGGATGGAGCTATTTGGGCAATCAAATTCATATCAAGCTACCATAACTGGGTAGCATTGATAGAATCTCAAAGTGGTGGAGAGGTTTTAACAGAACTGTGATAAAACATGAATGTAGATATCTGTTCCTTTAATTCTATTTCTCTTGTTATTTCCAACTGGTAAGCTTTTTTTCCAAAATATTTTATAAGTCTAATTAGTTGTTTTGTCACAACCTTGTCGCAACTGCAAGGTACATTTCCTTATTTCAGATGATGTCTTCTCAGTTTCACCTTCAATTTTTTTAATCCATAGGAGAATGACATTACTATCCCTAGTACTGCATTGCTTTTTTTGCACCTGGTGTTTCTGCTCAGGTTGAACCTGTGAATTTATTTTTCTTAAGCTTTATTTGCTCAAATATTTCTGTCCCACCATTCCATCTGTAATGGACAGAAACCTTTCAAAAGAGCTTACTAAGTTCCCACAATACAGCATATACAAAATAGAATAAATGCAGCAGTCCAGTGTACTTAAATATGTACCTGAAAACCTAGTGCAGGATGATGGGGATGGGGGCACATTGTAACAGTAGGGAAATAATAAATGTATTGTACTTTAAAACCTCAGCAGTGTTAGCAAGAATCCTACCAACTACTGCTAATACTACTGCTACTTCTACTACTACTATTAATAAAACTAATAAATGCTCTAAATTATTCACTCTCTTGGCATATATGGAGCAATACATTCAAATATGTACTGCTTGTTCTTTCTATAGGTTCAGTATAGAGCTTGAAAAGTTACATTTGCAAGGGGTTTTTGCAACTGATTTGCAACAACCATCCCTCCTGAGCCTCCTACTATTCACGTTTCAAACACTTGTAGAAAAGACGTACTAATAGTTTCCAAACAAGGTACCACTTTTGTAAACCATGCTTTGTTCCAAAGTGTCCCCTACTGTTTCCCACTACAGTACTATGTCTCTTCATCTCTATCTGTTAGAAGAGGCCTTCCTGGGAAAATATGATTTCAGACTGCAATTAAAGTTACTGTTATATTCAGTTAACATTGTTTTAAAGTGCAAGTAGCAGCTCCAGGGGAGACCAAACAATATAATTGCAGGGGCCAGAGAAGAAACATTTCATCTTTCTCCCTTTCACTATGACATGGCCGTGTGTATACACACACACGTATGTACTACTGCTTGCATCAGGAAGAAACCTTTAGCTTATTCTTATATGCTGTATAAAACGGTTAAATTAAAAAAGTCTATTTAAAAAGAACCTTGTGAAAAAATTATTCATTTAGGCAGCTGCTCTTCAGAATATTGAATGGTTTTTTTTTTTACCACAGCTGATATATTGTAATATTGTAATACTTTCGGGGGGGGGGTTACTTTTCTTTACCATGCTGCAGGATTCCATTTTTTCTCTTTCCCAGAAAGAATTACCATTGACCTATTTTTATCCTTTCCTTATTGTGTACAAGAAGAAGCTGGAACCAGCATTGTTATGTTGAGCCTGGTGGCTTTCCACCATCTGACTCTGCTGTCGGTGTCTTAATAATGAGCGCTGAGGTCACATACGGAGGATGGATTAACTCTGGGAGGAAGTGACAGAAAAAGTAAAGTGATCTAGTGGAGAAAGTGCTAGAATGCTAGAGGCATAGCAGAAGGGCCTTCCAGCACAGGCACTCAGATGTCATGGTGATGAGCGTGATATGAGCGGATAGATGGAGTCAAGGCAGAGACACATTGCTGGGTGAGCTGTAAATCACCTCTGGCAAGCCAGACCAACTTTCTCAAGGTATCATGCCACTATTTATTTAACTTTTTACAACCTTTTGCTTATGGGGAAAATGACAAAATGTTTCCTCACAACCTGCATAGTAGTCAGGTGTGCAAGCCTGATTACTCCATTCCTTTTGTTCAGTTTTAGGAAGTTTACAGGTGATGAACAAGGATGTGTGTTTCCCATTTCTTAAAGTGATCTTTGTTCCATTTTACTATTTCTGTACTCAGTGTTTGTAGGTTTAAGTATTGCTGTTTAATGATACACACCATCTTTGTATAGCCATTGTTTCATTTTTAAATACAGTACAGTGGTTCCCCGCTCTTTTGCAGTTCACATACTGCGGTCCCGCTATATCGCTGGACCGCAGTACAGGTATATGAAAAAAAAGCCCCCTGGGGTAAGGGGCAAAGGCCTGTTTCAGGCCTCCCATACTTACCCCAGGACTGGGACTGCCCCGAACGGGCCTGCAAGGGCCTTCCCAGGCCTTCTGGAGGCCGCAAAAGGGCCTTCATGCAAACCGGAAGTGACTTTCTAGGCCTGTCGGAGGCTTCAGAAATGATTTTCGGTGACCCGGAAGTCACTTCTGGTTCACAGGGATGCCCTTTTGGGGCCTCCAGAAGGCCTGGAAAGGCCCTCGCAGGCCCGTTCAGGGCAGCAACAGGCTGTGGATAGGTACAAGAGCCCCCAGTTAGGCCCCCAAGACCCAACCTGACCTGCATCCGCATATCGCAGATTTTCAATTATCGTGGGTTGGGTCAAGCCCCTAACCCCCACAACAGGCGGGGGTTCACTGTATTGTCTTTCACTGATGTAAACAACATTGGTTCCTTTCCTAAGAGAAAGGCAGGGTAAAAATATTTTAAATAAATAATAATACTTAATAATTATTCTTTCTCTAGGAAAAGACATGAAATGAATAAGATAATATGTTGATATGAATGTTGTGTGGAAGTCCTGCTTGAGAATTTATCCTGTACAACATGTACTGGCCCTATACTCAAGGCTACATGATCAAATGTAAGATGTATTGTTCATTTATAGCTTACATTTCCAACCATCAAATTATTCACTTGGTGACATTTCTCATATATAGTCAGTGGCAGCATCACACTCGACACTATGAAGTACATTTTAATTGGAATGTTAGCAGAGTAAGAATCATTACAGCTGGAATATTCCTGTTCAAGAATAGTTGTAACTGAAGACGCAATCAGAGCTGTTAAAAGTCATTCCTGGCCACTAAAGCTAGTCCTAAGAGCCTCTGTCGCTGACCTAAACATAAGAACATAAGAACAGCCTTGCTGGAACAGGTCACAGCCCATCCAGTCCAGCATTCTGTCTGGCACAGAGGCTCACCTTTGCTTCAGGGTATTCCCAAGCAGACGTCTTCACCTGCTTACAATTCCCTGCAAATGGCATTGAGAGATATCCTGCCTATCTCTCCAACCTGGAGGTTGTCCTTAGACATCCATAATGATAGCCATTTATGTCCTTGTTCTCCATTAACTTGTCTAATCCTTTCTTAAAGTTGTCAAGGCTGACAGCTGTCACCACTTCTTCTGGCAGGGAGTTCCAAGACCAGTGATCCTCTGGGTGAAAAAGTACTTTCTCTTATTTGTTTGAAGTCTAGTACCCAAGAGTTTCATGGAGTGCCCCCTAGTTCTAGTGTTGTGCGATAGGGAAAACAGCTTTTCCTTATCTACTTTGTCCACGCAGGTATGATTTTATAAACTTCAATCAGGTCACCACTTAGACACCATTGTTCAAGAGTGAAGAGGTCCACCCATTGCAAACTCAGATGGCAAGGGAGGTGTTCCAGTCCCCTAATCATTCTGGCTGGCTCCTCTGCACTTTCTCCTTTTCCATAATATCCTTCTGGAGGTATGGTGACCAGAACTGTACACAATACTCCAGATGGAGCCTCACCATAGATTTATATAAAGAGGCAAACTGACACTTGCTGACTTATTTTCTATACTCTTCCTAATGATCCCTAGCACTGAGTTTGCTTTTTTCACTGCTGTGATACACTGGGGTAACACCTTCATCTAGCTGTCCAGTGTCCACTAGGACACCAAGGTCCCTTTCCTGGTTTCTTGCAAAGATTTCAGACCCCATCAGTTTATAAATGTAGTTGGGTTTTTTGCCCCAACGTGCATCACTCTTCACTTACTAATGTTGAAGCTGATTTGCCACTGGTTTGCCCACTCCCCCAGGGTCAAGCGAGCTCCTCACAATCTATCTCAGTTTTTACTACCCTGTATAATTTTGCGTCATCTGCAAATTTGGCTAGCTTGCTATTTAGTCCTACTTCTAGATCATTTATGAAGTGTTTGAAAAGCAGGGGTCCCAGTACTGAACCTTGGGGATCCCACTCTTTACCATCCACCACTTGGATAAGTGTCCATTTAGTGCTGCTCTCTGTTTTCTGTGCAGTACCTTTCTGCAAGCTACTTCCAAGTAGCTTTTCTGCAAAAAACAAATGTCAATGGAGCTGAATACATTCACAAATTCTTGTCTGCTAACTGAATCTGAATTTTTGTGAATTAACATTAAGAGGGGGCTCTGTGATAAGGGAGGAGAGTGGTATCAGGAGACAGATATCTAGTCTCATGAGCTCCCAGATGCATCTGGTGGGGCCGCTGTGAGATACAGGAAGCTGGACTAGATGGGCCTTTGGCCTGATCCAGCATGGCTCTTCTTATGTTGATTAGCATCAAAAGAAACCATGAACCAAAGCCCCTGTGAACTTGGCCTGTTTATTTCATGGGAGGTTTGGGGACCCATGCTTCACAAAGTGAAATGGAGCACCAAAATGCTTCATCATGTGAATTCATTTTGACACTGCTCATGGGTCCCAGTGTCTACCTTACTCATTGTGCATGACCACGTCTCCCCAATAAGATATCTGAGGCTATCTTCCTGGGCTATTTGTAGGGAATCCTCAAATAACTATACTTCCCATGATGGCTCAAGCCTCCTAGGAAGTACTGGGGCTGCCTGCTGTTGTCAGCTAGACAGCGTAACAGTGGTGGAGGGGAGGAGGCAGTGGCCCAGAGCAAGTAAGGTGTTGTATTTTAATCTCTACAAGATGTCCCCATGTACAAGGAGACCCCCACTTTTCCAACACAAAATTACAGTTTCACAACAGTGTGGTTTTCTCTCCTCAGCTTACTTCCATGCATAAGACAACCTTCAATTTTTAGACAAAAAAAATAGTCTTAACACATGGAAAAATATGGTAGTTGCTGAGGTCCATGAAGAAGGACATAGGACACCCATGAAGAGGGGCTTTGTGTACCTCTGACCTACCCAGGAAGCCACCCTTCCTATAGTCATGGACTCCAACTGAATATATCATGAATTGGTTCTTTTTATTTAATAAATCAGCAATGCTCATCGTTTGCAGACACTGACAAACCATGGACCATCACCAGTTGCTATTATACCAGTTCCTGCCCATCTCTACTCATAATAATGATTTTATGTATTCACTTCAACTAGAAACCTGTAATTGCTATATAATGGGCAGTAACATCAACACAGAAAAAGAATGAGAACTGCTGTATTAAGTAGACCCACCACCATCTTGTAGTAGCTAGCATTTGGATGTTTATGTTTATACAATAACAGTCAAGCATTTGAATTTCCTTTCATTCCAATGTCTATATCCCACTGCTAGTTACAGCTTGTATCTGTATGGGTATGTGGAAATCCGGGGGGGGGGACCTCTCACTCTATACATCTGAGGAAATGGGCCATGTGTTTCTGAAAGCTCACACTATAATAACTCTATTAGCTGCAAAGAGGCCATACAGCATGACTTTCTGGCATATTGCAAATTTCTGCATGCATAAGAGAAATTGCACAAGTGGTATTTGCCATCTTTTGGCCTTCTGTTACATAACCGAGGATGTGACCTGGATATGCCTGAGCATGCTACAGACAGCTGGAATTACTGTTTATGCCAATCATGCAATTTTGAATTTATGCTGTGTGAATCCAACAGGATTTTTGGCCTGCCTCATTTTGCTGTTGCCGGCTAATGTATTGGTTCCCACAGAAGCTACTGGATGAATAAATATGCATTCCTAAAACATTTGGAGTAGGAACTAGCAAGCCACTCCAGTATTCCTGCCAAGAAAACTCCATGGACATGGGGTCACAAAGAGTCGGTCATGACTGTAATGACACAACACACACACAATACATGTTTTAGGCAACTGCATGCAACTCATCTTCTATGCAAGAATATGCATTTATCTGCATGTGATGGGGGGAGGGAATTGGGGGAAAGAAGGCCTCATCAGACTTTCTAGAATATTCTTTATCCATTCTGTCCTATAGTCACTTTCCCTTCCCTTACATTTCTGTTCTTAAAATTGCTGATCTCACTTCTTCCCTTGTCACACCTTCCTCTCGTCCATCTGAAGAGGACATAACTTGCCTTATTCTCTAGAGATGAAAGGGGCAACCATAGTTTCTGAAACCAACTTTATTTAGTCAGAACTAGGACTTCTTTCAACTTCCCTAACTCAAATGTGTTCCTTTCTTATTTTCTTCTGAAGGGGGAAGTGTATTCTGGAAATCTATTCAGCTGCATTCAAATAGTGCATTCTGAGTTTCAAAGGGCTGGATGCATAAGTTCCTGGTGCTTCTGTCCCACTGTCATGATTACTCTGCAATTCTGCTTTTTCAGGGAGAGTGCCATTCACATCTAGCTCAGAATACACACACACCTTAGCTGTGTGCATACAAGTATCCATAGGCCAGCATGTTTCACTACCATTAGGAACCCTGCCAGCACACCTAGCCCCAACATGTGTTAGAGTGCTGTATGTTGAAAGGCAGTGATATTGCCTCCGGTCTACTATACAGGTGAGTGCAGTCACAGTGCATAGAACCCAATCAGATTTCTATAAGGGTACCATGATCATATGTATTCTCTTCACAACTATTATAGTTACTGACTATGTTCTTTTGGTATATATGTGCACCACATTTGAAGTACATGGGAATACTGAATTGTAGGAGTTGATCCATTCTAGACCTCTAATAGTAGGCCTCAGATAAAAACTGCATTGTGTCCTGTCGTTACAGTCGTGACCGACTCTTAGTGACCCCATGTCCATGGAGTTTTCTTGGCAGGAATACTGGAGTGGTTTGCCAGTTCCTACTCCAGGCGCCTACAGCACCTGGTATTCCCTGATGGTCTCCCATCCAAGTACTAACCAGGGCTGACCCTGCTTAGCTTCCGAAATCAGGCGAGATCGGATGAGCCGTTACTCAAACCACCCACCACCTCTGATGTTGCAAAAGTTTTACAATCATATGCCTACCACAGAGCAATGTGGTAGAAGGCTCTAATTTGTTTCCAAATGGAAAACAAGAACTGCTTGTTTACATACCCTGAAACTTTGACATAGTGATGATAAACTATTTTGGCTTGCACAGTCCTAAATAAGCCTCATCATGAATCTGCAACAGATTATGAGCAAATACTTTCTGCACCAATCTCTTGGGCTTCCTGTTTCATTTTACAGGGAAGTGTACTCCCATATGTAACCATCTTATTATTTTTCATCATTTCCTAGGGGGCATTTTGATATACATTTTTTTCTCCCCTCTCTTGTGGTGATCTTCACTGTGCAGCATGTAGTGTTGATTGTAGAGGTAAATGAGGCATGCAGAGCAGCATCTGAAAACAATTAAAACTAATTGGAATGAGCCGTGGCCTCTAGTATTCCCATTAAGTTATATTTATTTATTTTTTTCATAAGCAACCTTAGCAGAAACCTGTACACTTCTCTCTTAGCTGATGAGCTAGCTGATGTGTTCAACCTCTTTTGAGAGGATCAAAAAACCTTAGTGTTTGTTTTTTCGTGTTTTTTTTTTAAGTGAGGACAAGATGATGTTGCTGATGAAACAGGTCACACAGGCGTGGAGACAGGAAATGGAGGGAGAAGTACAGATCACCGTGTATTTAACATGGGGAGGAGATGAAGCCTTTCCCTCTGTCTCACTCTGTCTCTCCCCACTGCGCCTTTGCAGTGGCAGCAGCTGCTGCTTTATGAATTAATAAAGCGACATCAGCATGATTATGCACACAAGGTCCTTTCATTCATAATTCATGGCACCATCCATCAGGCAGCTGCACGTTCAGCACAGGAAATCAAGGTTAGGCCCATTTTGCTCTGCTCTTTGAATTCCAGCTGAAAAGAGAGGTGGGGAAGGGGAGACACAATGCTCATCAAACAGGAAGGAAGGAGGGGAGAAAAATCTGATGATTGAGAGGAAAAAGACTATGAGAGGAGGCTTCATTTTTTGCCCTTCACCTGGATAGGAAAGTTAAAATCCAAGCGCACCCTCTCGCTTAGTGCATTGTTTTGCTACAACACAAATACTTTTAACATTATCCAGTGATGGGTTTCAGAAAGACCTTTAGTCAGATGAAAAGAGCAAAGATTTAGGCCACCCATACTCTTCAACCAACGGACATAAGCAGGTATGTTGGCAGATCCCTTGTTTCTGTTAATATGAATAATTACTGAGCAGGAACAATTGCTTGACTGGGTTAGTTGCTGCTTGCAATGTTAGGGCAAACGTAGTCTGGGAGGCATGTGCTCTACTCATATCCCATGAGCAGGGCATCTATAACAAAAAGATTGTGCCAGCAGACTGGATTGAACCACAGGTTGACAATGGATCAACAGAGGCATTTTTTCTAACTCCAAGGGGATCTGTTTTGTCGAGTGCACCACAAGTAGAGGCCCACAACACCCAAGTAACATAAGAGAAGCTGCTAGTTCATCTCACAGGACAGCTTACAGGTAGAAAGAGCTTGCATGACAAATCTAGCAGAAATGCATCTGATACATGAAGTTTTATATGGGCCAGGGTACCTTGTGCTCTTCAGATGGTTAACAACAGTCACTTCTAGGGAACAAGGCTAATGGGTCGGAATTTGGGGAGTTGTCATCCAAAACGTCTGCAGATATCAAGCAGAGATGTTGGTAACTCTTTGGGACCGATTCCAAAGTCTGAATGGAAATCTTGAGGCTCGAGTCCTGAGTCCAAATTCAGAGTCTTCAGTCCTGCCTCCTGAGACTTGGGACTGTGCACGTGCCACCCAGCTGAAAGGCTAGCACTAGCGCATGAACAAATTGAGCAGGCTTATGAGGTCACCCCTGAACCCATTGGACTACAGCAGGGAACTGGACTACAACAGTCTCACAATTAAAGTCCTTCTGATGGGTTGCATGCCTGAATGTTCCTCCTGTTTCACAGGGCATGTCTGCACCAGCCTATGAGCTGGCTGGTGTATGCATAGGCAGAGGCAGCAGGCCCTTGGCTCCTGAAAATAAATTTGCCCTGCTGCCTTTGAAGATGGTGGCAACAGCTAGGCCAATGGCAGGGCAGAGGTGGGTGGTGGGAGCAAGTTCATATGAGTAGAAAAAAATGTGTCCAAGTTGCATATTGAGTTGTGTGTCCTGCCAAAAAGTTCATTCGAAGTGAAGTCACCAGTGTGCCCTGAATCAGACGCAAAATCAAGTCATGACTCGCCAGTCCCCACCCCTGGTATCTAGTTGCCTGTTGTTGTTGCCATGTGCTGTCAAGTCAGATCCCACTTAAGTTGTCACTAATAGGGTTTTCAAGTGTGCCAGGTAGTCAGTGAGTGGTTTACCATTTTTACTCCACAATAATTTTCCATGGCTGTGTAGGATTTATGCCCAAATCTGAAACCTTGTCCAACATTATATTCAGAACAACACACTCCCCATTCTTTCATACAGTAATCCCCCGTTTATCATGGGGTTAGGGACACAACACGACCTGTGATAAAGGGAAATCTGAGCTATATCGATTGTGGGTCAGTTGGGACTGAAGGGCCTGTTTGGGGCCTCCTGTACTTAACCCAGGTCTGGTGCTGCCCCAAGCAGGCCTCTGGCATGCTCCCCGGGCCTGTTGGAGGCCCCAGAAGTGGTTTCTGATTAAATGGAAACCAAAATGAATCAGGCAGTTTAGTTATGAATCAAGAAGAAAAAATGTCTGTATTCTAGCACATATAAAATTCAGTAAATGTTATAATCTTGTCAGCTTTGTGTTATTGACTGTAATAGTTCCAGATAGCACCCATTGTCTGTTGTTACCTAGCCAACTGGTGGACTGCTGTGCTTTTGCAGGTTATAAATACCAAAGAATCACTTCCAGACTTGTCCCATGCTGGGGTAGCCCGGAGCTGATTTCAGCTGTGTCACTGTACCCATTGACTCCATTAATCTTGCTTATGCAGAAGCACAAACAAACAGCTGGTGTTTGCACTTGTCCATTTAAGCAGCTCACTGCCCACTGTGTAGAAATCTGCAATTGATTGCCATAACAGCTTTCTTTTCCTTTTTTTGTGCAAAATAGTTACCTGAAGCATACCTTCACTAGGAAACCAGTATCATATTTTGAAGAGCAAATCACTAAAAAATGTTAACAGATTTCCACCTCTGAAATAATTGCATATTATCTATACTGTACAGGCAAACTGTGTAGCTTGGAGCTGCCAGGATATTGGGTGGAATGTGGTGCTGCAGTAGCGATGAACATGGTGCTGTTGAAATTATGTACTGCAGAAGTCAATCATTTAGCCCTCAATTTGCCTTCTATCACTTCTAATAGAACCTATGGAGGGGAAAGGTGGCATATAAATAGAATGAATTGATGGATGGATGAGTGAGTGAGTGCGTGAGTGAGTGAGTGAGTGATCACATTTTGGTGTCACAATGTACTGCATTGTTGGCCACTGTTTACATCACTGGTTGCCAAGAACCTATTGGGAGGTGTGGGAGGCAGAGAAATGTAAATGTCAGAATGTGGTATGACACTGGGGGGAAAACTGACATAATGACTGTCACTGTCAGTAGAAGCCATAGTCCTGTTCAAACATCTGAAGGTGTGTGTATATGATGTGTCTTGGTGGCAGACTTTGTAAGTGGCTTTGACATATTAAACTGAACCATAGGTGTCAAGTTTTACCTGGCGCTGGCCGGGACAGGAGGTACAACATGCATGTATATGCTAATGCGTGTGCACATGGATACAAAGACCCAAACATGCGGATACACAAATGCATGCACACACACCTCCTTCCACTCCCGCTGCCAGCATCCAGCCAGAAGTCCAACTCTTGTTGAGCGCCCCCCAGCCACCCACCTGCTCGCTACTGCCCACTGAGGAGGAGGAGGAGGGGGGAAGAGGAGGAAGGAGGTCCTGTTAGTGCCGGTGCCGGTGCCACTGATGTTAGATCCAGGAGACGTCACTGAGGAAGTAGGGGAGGGGGAGGAAAGAAAGGACCCCCCCATGTCCTGCTGACGAAACCCAGTCCTGGCTGGACCCAGCCGCTGTGCGCTGCCAATCTTTCCACTGCTGAGAACAAGAGCAGGTCCTGGCGAGCAGCACACGGGAGGTGCCAGCAGCAGCAGCAGCAAGTGAGACTGATGAAGGCAAAGAGGGGACGTGAGCACGCCCATGTGTGTGGGGGGGTGGGGGGCAGCGGAAGCTTTTATCGAGCCGGCAAAGACTTCTCTCTCCTGCAGGTGGACACCCCCCTGAAACCAGCATGGGTGGTGAGAGATGCCAGTGCGTCCCCCACACCCCTTGCTCCATGTGGCTCCCACGCATTGTTCGCTCCATCGCCACTGTGACCTCCATCCTGGGAATCAGGTGCCTCCACCGCCTGGGACATTTCAGGTAAAATAAACTGTCCAGGACAGCGGCAGGACAAAGCCAAAAAAGCAGTATTGTCCCACCTGAAATGGGACACTTGACAGGTCTGAACTGAACAGTATCCCTATGTGCTCAGCACTTCTCTGCATTACTGGGGAGTTCATAAAAACAAAAATTCCAAGCAACACATACAGTCGTTCATAAGTACACAGTTTATCGGGTTAGGCATCAGAGATAGGGACCTGTGGCCCTCCAGAAATTATTGCTAACAGCTCCGATCACTCCTGATCAAGAGTCCTGCAAGCAGGGGAAGCTGAGAGTCCAACAACATTGGGAGAGGAACAAGCTGATGCAGATGATGAAACAGTTTGATTGGAGTGGGATAGAATCTGCAGTGTCCTCCAGAAGACTTTACATAAACCACACTTATGTATTACAGTCCCAATGTAGATGCAGGGGGGTCTACAAATCTCTGAGGCCACACATTCCAGCCCATAGGCAGAGCAAGGTTACTTTTTGCAGTACTGGTCACAAAATCCCTTAGCAAACAAGAGCAATGGCCCTGATGGTCGGGTGGCTCTTGCAATACTTACAAGCCGAATGAATATCTGTGGGATGCCTCTAAACTGGTCCGATTTCCCTCTGATGAGCCTCTACACTCACACATTTATTTATTATTTTTTATTATTTTAGATCATTTTTACCCCACCTTTCTCCTTGGAAAAGGACCCAAGGCGGCTTACAGTAGCAAACCATGGTCCAAAAATCCAAATCGTTCCTGCCAGCACCATCTCTGAAGCCAATTGTTCACCTCCACTGTTGTTCTTTCCCTTTGTGGGCCACATCCTTCTACAGGGAGGAGAGATGAAATTGCCACCTGGCCACCCAGGTCCTCCAGCTTCCTACCCATCTCTTCATACACTTTCGTGATACCCCAAAAGCTGCATTTTGAAGCATCGCTAGTTCAAAAATTAATTTTGAACTAACTTTTGAAAGTTAGTTCAAAAAATTGGTTTGAACTAGTCCGATCTGAACTCCTGGCCAACAGGTAGGCTTTGCAGACAGACTCATCCCCATAGATGCTGACAAGGAAAATCTAGCTATGAAATAGTTAATGTTACATTTAATCCCGGAACACCAGAAACATCCGGAGCACATTATAACATGTGGGTTTAAAAGAGAAAGAGAGTTGCCATTCCGAGAGTGGAAGGCTTTCCGTGCCAAGCTATCTGAATCTGTATTGCAGGAGGTTATAATGGAAAAAGTGACTCGGCCCTCAGCGACACACCCAATAGATGCAGCACAATGCCAACTGCTGCCATGAAACTGCTGCTGGTTTAATTGACGACTGCCTGTCCAGAGGAAGAGCCAACCGACATCTGCTATAATGCTGAACAACCAGGCACACATTTGCAATAGACAAGCTGTGAGTTACAGACTTCTCACTGCATTCTCTCAGCACTTCTTCTCAGAAAGCCGTGATGGTGCCAAAGTCTCCGGATTCCAAGGAAGCAACTATCTCAACTTTACATGAGTGTTTAGTGCAGGGATGATCAAAATGAAACCAAATCCAGACAAGACCGAGGTGCTGTGAAACTCTACCACTCTACAGTCTAACATATTCATATTCATAGCTTCTTTTTTTTTTCACATTTAATTTTTTATATCCATATTTTATAGTGTATATTTGTATATTGGATTTTTATTTTATTTAATCTCTATTATCTATTATCTTCTTTCTCACCTTACACTTTCTGTGTACTTACTCTTCTTTATTTGTTCTTTATATTGGGAGCTGTGTAACAAGTAAATTTCCCCGATGTGGGATCAATAAAGGTTTATCTTATCTTATCTTATCTTATCTTATCTTATCTTATCTTATCTT
>JAHTLZ010000122.1:736110-755966 GCA_023846285.1 Phrynocephalus versicolor
TTATCTTATCTTATCTTATCTTATCTTATCTTATCTTATCTTATCTTATCTTATCTCCTGGTCAGTCGAAAGGGAGAACAAAGGTTAGGGATGCAATTAATTGTATCCATTAATTGTGACAACGATGACCTCGTCAGAAACCTTAACTCAACAAGAGTTTGGTAATACTGAAAGATCTCCCTTTAATTGCCAGCCCAACATTGTTTGCTGAATTGTACAGCAGAGGCATAAAACTTCTGCACTTATCAACCTGGGCTCACCTGCCATTTTTTTGCAGTACCCTGTTTTCCACTGCAGGAGAGAGAAAAATCCGGACAAGCATAAAAGTATTTCCTCTTGATTTGGTAAGAGACCCTTGCTGAGAAGCCTGCCAGAACCAGTTATTGCTTTTGACAGGGGAGAAAGAACTAGTCAAGCCTGCTGCAATGTTTCTAGCCAGAGACACTGCTGAGAACTAATTCTCCCCATTTAAATGACCTTACATGGTTCAGTAACAATCTGCTGCAGAAACCACTGACATGTATGATCATCCAATGACTTTTAACCCCAAGGTAATAGAGATTAAGTGCTAGTTGAGGGAATACAATGTTGTCTAGTATTGCCACTTTAATAACTACACTATATTATACAGTGAGGGAGGACAGGGCTTACAGCACTAAGCTGCCTTTTTGTGATGTAGTTCGGACGCTTTCAATAAAGCTAATATTATAATGACAATAGCACACTCAGTGTTTTCTTTTCCACCTTTTGTGTATCTGTCTGATATTGCCACAACAGTATTAATAATAAGCATTGTAGAACTGAAGATCTGGAAGGGACTCTATGATTCATTGAGTCCATCTGCTGTCAAGGAGCCACATTGGGGGGACTTTTATAACTCAGCACAAGTGTGTTAAGCAGAACACATTTTGTTTGTCCCACTGAAATTAAGGAACACCACAACAGAATTATAACGTGTGCGTGCACACATACATTCTTACTTACTGCAATTACATTAAGTAGGATGAAGTAATGTAGATAACAAAAGCAAGGATAAAACTTAGGATTAAATAGTTAGAACCCAATCAAAAATTATGCTGGTACCATAAGGTGTGCACATGTTGCATGTGTGCTGCTACTTCTCTCCCTGAAGCCCTTCTCCTACATCAGCCACAACAGTGATCATTTTCAGCCCTTTTGGATCTGGTTTTGCACGGAGGGGGTGGAGTCAAGAGGGATAGGAGCAAAGTCACATGCAAAAGAGGTAGATTTCCCATCCAGCGTAGCTGAAAATTAGATAGAGCATTGGCTGGTACATGTCTGTTACTGTTAATTTTAGAATCATATTAGTCCAATTAAGAAGTCTGTGTAGGCATTTTTTCCATGCACCAAGCCACATGGCTGGTGGGTTAGGTGTAAGTAATAGGATTCTAGCTGACATGGGAAGTACTGAGGTCCATCCAGAACCCTTTAATACAGTCAGAACTGTCACTTGTAAATATAGAGCTAGGTGCTAGCAGATCTAAATGTTCTGCTTCTTTACATAAGATTGTGGACTAATAGAAAAGGTTGTCATTCTATTTCAGAAGTGAAGATTCTTTGTGGAATTTCAAGGGAGGCATCGTCACTGGAGCAATCAAAGGAATGGTCTACAGGGTAGCATCGTGGCATTATTCCCCCCCCCCCCTAAAATTTACACAAATGATTATTCCTGCACTCCAAGAGTTTCATCTGTGCTGATGATCTTGCCTCGACAGTCCAGAGGAAAGCCTTTGAGGCCATCAAGAACCATCTAACCTCTGCATTAGAAAATATTTCCTTATGCAACAAATACAACCTGCAAATTTTTTTTTTTAAAAAATACAGGCCTGCGCCTTTCACTTAAAGGACAGAAAAACAGTGAGGAAGGCCTGAGTTAGTTGGGAAGACAAGATTTTGAACAAAAGTACTTGGGAATCACTCTGGACTTCACCATGAAGTGAAACACCAAACTGAAAGTTGCCACCAGAAATAACGTACTTCAGAATCAGAATCAGAATCAGAATCAGAATACTTTTATTGGCCAAGTGTGGTTGGACACACCCAGAATTTGTTTTGGTAAAATATGCTCTTGATATAAAAGGAAATATAAGAATCAGATAGTCAACAATAAAGACACAGTACGATACAATATAACCTATTATTTAAAAGGAAGAAGAGAAAAAAAATAATTGTTCAACAGTTTGATAGCACTTGGAAAGAAACTATCTTTATATCTAGTTGTCCTAGTATGCAATGCCCTAAAACGTCGCCCTGAGGGTAACAATTGAAACAGGTTATGTCCAGGATGTGTGGAATCTGTGTATATTTTCATCACCCTCTTTTTAGTTCGTGTGGTATACAATTCCACAATAGATGGCAGATTAGTAGCAATAACTTTTCCTGCAGTTCCAATTATCCTTTGAAGTCTATATCTGTCATGCCTAGTCGCAGAACTAAACCAGACAGTTATAGAAGAACAGATAATAGATTCAATAGCACCTCTATAGAATTGAATCAACAGTTCTTTTGGCAGTCTGAACTTCCTAAGTTGACGCAGAAAAAAACATTCTTTGTTGTGCTTTCTTAATAATACTTTCAATATTAGATGACCATTTAAATCTTGATATATAATAGTACCTAAAAATTTAAAGGACTCCACTATTGACACTAAGTTATTTGATATCATAAGAGGTGGAACTGGATGTATCTGACTGGGGTGCACACTCACAAACAATGAGAACAACAGTTATGTCCCTGTGCTATTCAACAGCAGAACATGTTAGCACTGTATGGTATGAATCAGCATATGCCAAACAATTAGATGTAGCTCATAATAGTGCAGCATTATTACAGGCTGCCTGAAACCTAGCCCCCATTTTAAAAAGCCTGTCATTTGTCTGGCAATGTCTTTTGAGAGGTGTTGGCACCAAATCCACTTCATGAACACTCACCTACTAGACCAGCCTTTCTCAATGACTGATTGGTTGGTTGTTGGGTTGGTTAGTTGGTTGGTTGATTGATTCATTGATTTCCATTTGTATACAGATTTTTAAATTTACATTACACAAAGCCCTTTACAGATATTCAGTGGTCAACAATATATAAAATAAAAGAGGTGCAACAATCAAATAGAATAAAATAGAAATAGAAATAGGCTAACTAGATCAATAATATATATAAACTCCAATAACATCTATCAAATCTGGCAGTCGGCATGCCTAAATGACGAATCATCACTCTTCCGAAGCATCTGACAGATTATCTCACATTTATTGGATAAACTTGTCTGCAGAAGGGTCCAGGTGGAGATTTTCACAATACCAACCCCAACTCACCTAAACCTCTATTACTTAATGTATCCAAACAATATATAATGGTCACAATGGGAAACAACCCTTTTTAGGTCTGGAAGGCCTGCTGAAATAGACAAAACCCAACAAAGGTAGATGCCTGGCGGATATCCAGGGGGAGGTGGTCCCAAAGCTCTAGGGCCACTACTGAGATTGCTGGCTTATGGGCAGATGTTTTCTTAGCTTCCCTTGGAGTGACCACTCTTAGCTGAAATAGCAAAAATGTTCTTGTGATCCAGCCTGAGATGTGGTGGAGGTTCTGGTCCTCAGGTCCTGAACCATGCAGGACAGTAGTGGTGAACCTTCAGCACTCCACATGTTTTGGACCACAACTCCCACAGTCCTTTTTCATTGGCAATATAGGTTTGGAATTCTGGGAGTTGTGGTCCAAAACATCTGGAGGGCCAAAGTTTGGCCACCACTGATGTAGGGTCTTATATGTTAGCGCTAACATCCCGAACCTGACAAGGTATATCACCGGACATCAATGCATGTATGGCAGAACTGGTGTAATATGTTGAAATATGCCCCATCTAGTGGCATGTCACTGCTCTGGGAAGTTCACAGTCAACAAAAGAACTCTTCCTGCCCCACCCTACCAAAGAGATGCATGTAGTGCAAATGAAAAAAGAACCCCAGTGACAGTTAAACAAAAAGATCATAGATTTAACTATGTTAGGTTAGTGCAGTGGTTCTCAACCTGTGGATCCCCAGATGTTCCCGGAATGCAACTCCCAGAAGTCTTCATCACAAGCTGAGCTGGCCAGGATTTCTGGGAGTTGCAGTCTGGGAACATCTGGGGACCCACAGGTTGAGAACCACTGGGTTAGTGGGTCTACCATAGGGAGAGCATATACCATACTTAAAGGCATATTGTTTTCACAAAACAAACAAAACAAAAAACAAGTGTGCTGCTTATATACCACCCCATAGAACTTAAAGCAGTCTCTGGGCAGTTTGCAAGTAATTTTCTAAAAGTTGAAAAAGGGAGGAGGTCTGGCCTACCATCTTCAGGTAGAAAGTCAATTTCTACCCCAAAAATCTAGGAAATGGCTAAGATAACACTACGGAAATAGTCTGTGTCTGGTAGAAAATAGTCTATTGTAAAATTTTAATTTGTTTTTAGTTTTACCTATATTTCATACAGTTCCCCCATGTACTCATTCCTAAACTCACCCTTTTTAATGTCTCTTTTGGCTTGCAAGCCCCAGCCTCGTGCAAGTGTGCGGAATATTTCCACTTCTGGACAGACCGCAGGGTGATACTCATAGAGCAGCATGCAATTAATACACTCCGAGTCTATACCACAGGGGTTTTCATCTCCTGGCTTACAGTTGCAGCGGGGAATCTCCAACAAGTCTGCTGTGAAGATCTGCACTTTACCTACGGGCCGGTTCACCTTGATGTGTTTGTATGGAGGAGGCTTCTTATCATTTTTTCTGTCTTCCTACAGCTGCCTCAGTTCCTTCTGTGCTTTCAGCTTTTCAGATCTCATAGCAGCCTCCTGTAGAGCTTTCTTGTAAACACCATCCACCCCTTTTGCCATCTTGTCTTTACTGCTCACATCTCCTTCCATGTAAGGAAAGACTCGAGCTTGGTGGATCCAAAGGTAATCATTTGATACAAAAAAAAAAAGGACAGGAAATTTACCAATGATATGTTTAATTTTCTGGATGTTGACTGGAATAGTTCGGGGCTGGCAAATTTCAGCTGGCCACCATCGGTAACGGCCCACTTTCACCCACACCACCTCTTTGTAGTGCAGTTTCTTGCCAGCTTTGCAGTCATTGCAATACCAGCTCGCTTCTGGCATGCCGATGTTCAGGCACTCCCGGTGGAAGGCAGCTGGGCAAGACTCACAACTCAAAAGGCTTCCACCTTCTGAACAGACGAAGCACCAGCTAACGTTTACATGCTCGTGGTTTCTGCAGCCCCTTTGAGGAGTAAAATGATTTGGGCAGATCATGCTGTTGGATGCAAAGATTACTTTGCCAGCGGCAAAGCATAAATCATTGTAGGCGACAGGACATCGAACACAACACATCAAGCGGCCTTTAGCGGCAGAGACATTTGCTGGATCGGCTGCATGGCAAGTCATGCAGACGTGCAAAGAGCACCGGAAGCCCTTGTTCTGCATGACCATGGGAGGATACTTCTGTATACACTCTTCATGGTAGTACTTAAAGGAAGGAAGCAACATTTCACATTTTCTCCACTTTCCTTGCGCACAAAGCAGATCCCTGTGGAACACTCTGTGCAGATAAACTTGCCCTTTGGCATTTCAGAGAGCCCAAGGCATTGCAGGTGGAAAGCGCCACAGCATTGGGCTTCACACAGCAACAGCTCGCCTGGCTTTTCACAGATCTGACACACGTTCTCCTTGAGGTCAGCTCGTCCGCCTCGGTCCCCCTGTATCCTTTTGGATGAAGGCACCGCACAGTCATTTTCAGACCCTTCCTCAGTATATGTCCATAATCATAAATTGTGCGATGCCCTGATCAAAAATAATTCAGCAGATTTTGAAAGGCAGGAAGAAGCAGTTGGAGCAGCTAAAGGTGTCCACCTATCCACCCCACCCCCCTCTTTTTTAGTATTTAGCTGGCAATAGATTGGCTGCATCCCATGATCTACAGAGTAAAAGGCTATGTTTATGAACTTCATCATACCACCACACTGATTGTGGTGTCTATCCTAGACAGGCCTCATTAGACACCCCAGTTTCAATTGGATGTCAAAGCACAAAGATCTTATGTCAGTCAACTATAATTTCATTATACTTTATGCATTATCATTTCCTCACTTATCTGCTCCCGATGAGCAGCAAAATTTTCTGTAATCCTTGGCAGAATGATGCAGATTATGAAGCTTTCTGTGAGGGAAGCTCCCTGTCTGGGAAAATCTGTCAATAAATTCTCCCACATGCATTTCTTTAAACACACACATACACAAGCTTTCTTTTGAGCAAACTGATGAAATTCTGGGAAATTCTTATTTGAAAAAAATCAAAATGCACAAAACTCTCATTTATTCTTAGTCATGAGTAGACACATTCTATAAAAGTAAAATATTGACATGTCTGAAAGCACTATGGGTGGGTTAAAATCTTATCTCCCAAAGCATGCCTGATTTCGTGGTGTACTTCGGTAATAATTATTGCTTCAATGAATCTTCTGATCTCCTAATGGTGCCTTGTCATAAAAAGTCTAAACTGAGAACTCTTCTATTATATATGTTCATTCATTTCCTGCTGTGTGTATTCCAACTTGATTACAAGCCGTTCTTATGTAGCTAAGTGCTTTGCTACCTTTCTGTTGCTTATCTATGTTGTCCTTTTGCCTCATGCACAATTCTGTATGCCCATACAGTCTGTCCTTATTTTAGATGAGAGTAAAGTAAGCCTGATGTTTTAACAGCTATTTAAAAGTCTCCAGAATGTTTTGATCTTCTAGAAATAGGCTATTCTGACATTTTTCTTCCTGTAGTTTTATGTTACCTGCTCAAATATTCACCATCTACTTTTTATTTTATGGTGTACCTTGCTATAAGTTTCATACATAATTCACAATCAGTTGCTTTTATCCAATGGTCACTTAAATGGAGGTTTTACCAATATTTTATAAAAATTTCACATTATCTGTGTATGTGTTAGGTTCAAGTCTCAGTTCAAGTCAAATCTGTTGCATTACACTTCTGACTTTAGGCTTTTCTCACAATTTCTGTCACACTGGGTTCAGTAAATTCTGCAGCAGGGTCTGTTTCCCAGTTGAATGAATAGCAGGACTACCAAGCAATTAATTCATGGGCACATGATTATGAGCTGTCTGTTAATGAACAAATCCTTCTATTTTACTATGGAACTAATGAAGCTTAGTAGAGATGGACACAAAGTGCCAAAAAGGTGTTTCGTTTTGTTTTTCATTTCTCCCCCTCATTTTGATTTATTTATTATGAAATGATTTTTTTTTGCAAAAAAGTTTCATATTTTGTTTCTTTTCATTTTTCATTTTTCATTTTTATTAATATTTTTAACACTGTTGGGGCCAGGTCGGCAGGTTGGCAGGTTTTTTATTGTATTTTTTCCTCCCACTGACCAGCTGGTGCACAGGGAGGCCAGTTGGCAGGTTTTTTTTATCCCACCGACCAGCTAGTGCATGGGGAGGCTGATTTGTGGTTTTTTATTTTTATTTTTTTCTGCTGACCAGCTGGCGCACAGCCCCGTGTACCAACTGATCGGCACTTATTTTTATCATTTATTCTGACAAGCACCGAGACCAGCGCTTTTCAAAATAAATAATAAAGAAACAAAAAAAATCCCAAAATGGAACAAAATGAAAATTTCCATTTTGTTTCATTTCATTTTTTAAAGGGACCTTCATTTTTCATTTCGTTAGGAAACAAAAAGAAAAATGAAAAATGAAACAATTTTTTTCATTTCGTGCCCGTCTCTAAAGCTTAGTAGTTAGAACTGCAGAGATGGAAGAGACTCTATGGATTATTGAGTCCAACCCCTCTCAAGAAAACAGGGTGGGGAAATCAAAGTCCCAAATTTTAGCTCCAAAGCCAGATACCTAAACCACTAAACCAGTGGTTCTCAACCTTCCTAATACTGAGAACCTTTAATACAGTTCCTCATGTTGTGATGACTGCTTGCCCTGCTTAGAAGAGGCCACAAGCCCCCTTTGGCAGGCCACTACAGCAGGTGCCATAGAGAACTTCCCTCTATAGGCACCCTCAGCCAATCGCAGCCTCCAGTGCCATTGAATGACATCCCCTCCAACCTATCAAGCTGTAACTCACTCTTCCCCCCCCTTCCTCCCCCTCTTCCTCCAGACCCAAGCCGTTTGTGCCTTTTTCTTCACTGGCTCATGGCGACCCCTCTGAAATGGTTGTTTGACCCCCAAAGGGGTCCTGACCCCCAGGTTGGGAACCACTGCACTAAACTATCCAGCAGTCCCATGAGGGATGGGATTGCGATAGCCATGTTGCAGCACAGTGAGAACCATCAGTAGCAAGATGTTGGATGACCTTGATAAGTCACATTCTCGCAGTCTAACCTCCTCTTACAAGGTTCTGTACAAGATAAAGTGGGGGAAGAGAAGAGTCAAGCATATTTTTCTGACTTCACTAGGGGAATGAAAGAATTTAAATTGAATTAATAAGTGGTTCAAAGAAATACATTGATTCCCAAAATAATAATACTGGTGACTTTTAAAAGGAAGCATCAGATATACATCATAGTATGGTGCACGTAACATACAAGTAATTAAATAGCACATCAACTCACATATCTGTGCATGGGACTGCAATCTTAACCAACCAAAGTGGTTAGGTATTTTACATCGTAAGTTATTTACCTTAATTTTTATCTGCATAATTTTCATTACTGAAAATAAATATATTATTAACACAGAAGCCCAAAGTAGGCATTTTAAGATTTGATCGCGTTAACTACATGTACAAAAATTTGACTGTTTCTCAAATGTTACATGTTTAAAGCAGAAGGAACTTCACGCGCATCTGCTCAAAAGCAATCCTCACTGTTTGGAGTGCAGCAGCTCTCTTAAACCCATTTATCAGGGGTTAAGTCCCTCAGATTACCATGTCCTAAAGCCAATTGCCAGTGCCAACTGGAGTCAACCTATTGCACAGTTAGTGAATTATGCAAACCCCTTGGATTTAATGGATCTACTCTACGAGAGACTAGCCACTGAATTTTGGCCAATGGGAGTTAACTTCTAAAGGGAGAGAGAAATTCTTCATTCTGAAATGAAGGGGTGAAGTCATGCAACTGTGCCAACAAAAGGGAAGCCACTTTCTACCTATTTGTTTCATAACTGATTTAAGCAGAGCAGAGCAGGTCTCATGCATTTTAATGTTTCATTCACTACAAAATGAATGTGCTCTCCTGTCACAGACACACAACAGCATATTAAAAATAAAAATGAAACAAAAGGCATGGCAGTCAAAACAAATGTAAATATAAACACGATTATACTTAAACAAGGGGGAAGATAGCAGGCAAGATGAACTGCTTGTAATATTAGCAAGTGTGGTAGCCAAGATGAAGAGAGACCAATTTCTTTTCACCTTCACCCCTTTCAAAGAGAAACTTGCGGCTGTCAACGTTTTTCTGTCATCCAGAAAAGTCAGCCCTCACTGGCCCTGTACCTTCCAGGTGTTTTGGACTATAATTTCTGACAGTCCCACCTGGTGCAGCCAACAGTGAGGAATCATGGGAGTTGAAGTCCATAACAGCCAGTGGGCACCAGAATGGGGGAGGCTGGTGTTTCTTACTGACTGACTGTCAGTTTGCATCAGGCACAGGCAATACTCTACTGTGAAGTAACCATATCTTGACTCTAAACTGTCATTCAGACAGCAGAGCCCTACCTCATGTAGCCTTCTGTCATTTGATCATGTCATTTCTTCTTGAGAGTTTTCCTCCCTATAATTACTGAGTGAATTTCAGGATGAATGTTACACAAAGGCCTTTCTGTATTTCTCTGAGATATAATAATACCAAGAGACTGATTCTTGTTGATGCCTTAAGACTTGGGGAAAATGAAAAAGAGATGAAAGTTTGAGCTAATTTACTTATCCCTAACAAGCCTGTATTCAGCTACCGCAGTGTAAATGCCTGTCTAATGGATTTACACAGCTACATTATGCCCAAATAGTGCAGATCCCTTGAAATCCACAGGACTTGCCTCATGGCCTACAGCCATTCTGGTCTCTTCTTTTCCCCTCTAAAGGTTATTTTGTTTTTCCACTGCTGCATCATATACAAAAGAAGCACTTTTATTGGCAGCTTGGCTATCACCTTGCTTCCTTGAAGAATGCCCTTCTTCTAGTGTCACTCTTGGGCATGGACCGCTGCTGATAGTGGCTGCAGTGACAGTGATGTGAGTGGGAGGCAGTCATAAACATGGTGAATAGAGATGGGCACGACTTAGCGGTATTTTCGTTTTCATTTTCGTTTTTCGTTTTCGTTATGGAAACGAAACGAAAACGAAAATCGGCACCAACCTGGACCGAAAACGGAAACAAAACGACTAATTTCGAGCCAATTTTCGTTTTTCGTTACTGGAAAAGCACTCAATTGAGCTAAATGGGGAGAAACGAAAAAATTTTCGTTTTCGTTTTCGTTTTTTTCGTTTTCGTTACGTAACGAAACGAAAACGAAAAATTTTGAAATTAGCCCACGAAAACGGAAACGAAACGACTCAGACCCTAGCCGAAAACGAAAACGAAAACGAAACTTTTTTTCTGAGTCGTGCCCATCTCTAATGGTGAAGGAAAACAATGATGCAAAGTTAACTCTCTTGGCCAGGGCTGTAACAGAAGTGTGACAAGTGTACATGGGAGGGAGGTCCTGCCAGGTGTCACCCAGATTACTTTATAATGAAAATGTAAGGATATTGGTAGGGAATAAATAAATAAATAAATAAATAAATAATTCTGAACATCCCTAAAATGTTCCCTGAATTTTTACCTTCTTTTGCAGTCTTGTTTGGTAATAAATTTCTTTATGGTAAGTTGATTGAAAATTGTCAACATTCATATTAGAGAAATTTTAGACTTGGCAATATGAAGAATTGTTGTGTTTGATGTTTTGCAGGATTGCACCTTATTGGCTGGATTACACTCTTGGCCATATCCGAACACACATCCACACTGTTTTATAGCATTTTCATACACACCAAAAAGGTACAATTGCAGCAAAAGTAGTAAAACAAACATCCACAATAAAACAATATACAGTTGGATAGCCACTTGAAAGCCACTCATAGAGGAATAAAAACACAGTCAGGCACTGAGGATAGGTGTCCTAAGAGAGAAAACCAGCCTCATGCACCAGTAGTTGGGTGGTGCTGGGAAGTTAGTGGCTGGACTCTCCAGAAAGGCATTGTCCGCTGCTTCTCTTGTGTTGCCCAGGTCAGATGTGGGCAAAACAATTCTGGTAGAAATTGCAGTTGTTATAGCTGCTTACATTTCCATTCCTGGGAAAGGCACAGATGCTTGTAGAAACATGGATTAGACAGGAGTTTTCTCCAGAAGACTCAGGCTGTCTGATTTCTTTATAGGGTCCCCTCACACATGGCCCAAATTGGGGGTTGCAGCTCAAATTTATTTATTCTTGTTTATTAATATAGCTATTATAAAAATAAAAATGATAAATAAAAACGAATAATTTTAACTGCTGTGGATTCAACAGAGAAGTTCAGGCTAAATAACATTAGGTGCCTCTCCTTGATTCCAGGCAGCTGAAGCAATATGTGAGCTGGCACATTCGAATGAAATAGGGATGGGCAATTCGTTTCAGAACCAGTAGGTTCTGAAACAACCCACACAAGCCCAGGCATCCAGGCTAGATGCCATCACCACGTCCTGTGGCAGGGAGTTCCACAGACTAACAACATGCTGTGTAAAAAATAATTCTTTTGTCTGTTCTCACTCTCCCAACCCACAGTTTGAGTGGATGTCTCCTAGTTTTGGAATTTTGTGAGAGGGAGAAGAGTGTCGCTCTATCCACTTTACTCATGCCCTGCCTTATTTTGTACATCTCAAGCATATTCCCCCTCAGGCATCTTTTTTGCAGACTAAAGAGCCCCAAATGTTTTAGCCTTTCCTCATAAGGGAGGTGCCCCTGCCCAGTAATCATTTTACTCGCACTCTTCTGCACCTTTTCCAGTTCCACTATGTCGTTTTTGAGATGAATGACCAGAATTGTACACAATACTCCAGGTGCGGCCTTACTATCATTTTGTACAATGACATTATAATGTTGACTGTTTTGTTTTCTTTTTAAAAAGGTTTTATTGGTTTTTTCCGGCTGTTTTATTTTCAATCCCCTTTTTGATAATCCCTAGCATGGAATTGGCCTTCTTCATTGCTGCCATACGTTCGGTAGACACCTTAATGGAGCTGTCCACCAACACATCAAGATCTCTTTCCTGATCCATCATGGATAGCTCAGAGCCCATGAGTTGATAGATAAAGTTTTGCATTTTTCGCCCCAATATGCATTACTTTACATTTTGCTACATTGAAACGCATTTGCAATTTCGCAGCTATCCAAAAGTTTTGTGTCATCTGCAAACTTGGCCACCTCACTGCTTATCCCTGTCTCCAGGTCATTTATGAACAGATTGAAAGGCGCCAGACCGAGGACAGATCCCTGGGGCACACCGTTTTTCACCTCTCTTCATTGTGAAAATTTCCCATTGACGCCTACTCTTTGTTTCCTGGGTCTCAACCAGTTCTCAATCCATAAGAGGACCTGCCCTCTTATCCCCTGACTGTGCAATTTTCTCAGCAGCCTTTGGTGAGGGACTGTGACAGCACAGAGCTGAGCTCCAATGAGAAAGCAGGCTGCACCGTCATCTTTCCTGCTCCGTGGTGCTGGCCAATCAGACAGGGAGGTGACATGCTGCCTCTCCCTGCACAGCTCCTGATTGGCCAGCACCAATGAGCAAGCAAAGATGACATTGCAGCCTGATTCCTGATTGGAGTTTAACCCCGCATGAGCCCAGACAATTGGCTGTGTGTGTGTCAGAGGGTTTCAAGCCCATCCCTAGTATGAAAGCCATCACAGTCTAACATAGCCTTCCACAAAATGGTGCCCTTCAGATGTTGTCAGTTACAAACTGTCATTTTCAGAGGACTTGACTGAGTCTAGGATGGTGAACAGGAAGAACTACAGTGTGAAAACATCTGAAGGGTTACCATGCTGGGGAATGCAAGGATTATGGTGTTGCACTTCAAGTTAGGAGGTGTTGCTGGGTGAATCCAGTCGCTTGGAATCAGGTACTGTTTCTTAGGCTAACTTGTCATAGGAGAGAGAAAGATGGATATAAAAATTAATAAATAAATATTTTTGCACCAAAGCACCCATTTCCTCAATCGGATACATTGTTTTTCTAGTAGGAAGAACATCTGACTGATATCAATATATTTGAAACCATCTATCATGATAGAATAAGCTCAGACTCCTGCTGCTCTCAAATCCAACACAAAATAAATTTCCTCTTCCACCACTATCACCTCCATCTACTAAATCTAGTATAAACTCATTTAAGCTTCATGATGCACAAAATTTCCTGTTCCACATTGCTGACACGGTGAAATCTGGCTAGAGCAGATTATCTTTACTGTTATGGAGTCTCATACTACAGAGCAGCACATTGCATTATTTTGCCGTTTCCCCTCAGCCCCTCTCCTGAACATTAAGGACAGGTAGCATTGTGAAGTCCTAAAAGACAAATTATTAGGATCTGATACCTGCTATTCCCTTATCCCTTATATATTGAAGATGCACTCCACATTTCTCCTGTGGAATAGCTGGACTACATAGGAAATCATCTTCAGTATCAGCTGATCAGCCGTAGACATACTTCACTGCCCTGCCTGCTCATTTCCCAGGTTGACATACTTTTTGATCCATAAATCTCTGCTTTGCTCGATAGGCCAAAGGAGAGATGGAAGCAGCCGTGAAAATACAGAATGTGTCTGCAATGCAGGCAAAGCAAAGCTCAGCATGCGAGGAGCCCATTTTTAGGGATCAGATCCATAGTGTGGTCAAGACTTTAATACCATATACCATATTAAATAAATAATTAAATATTGAACCACTGCTTACCCTGTCAAAAGTTGAGTGCAGAGAGAGAGAGAGAAAAGCACTGCACAAATGTCTACACCATGTGTGTGTGTGTGTGTGTGTGTGTGTGTGTGTGTGTGTGTGTGTGTGTGTGTGTGCATTTGTACCTTGTATAAAGGAATTAATTTGTTCCAAATGAAATTCTGTTAAGCAAATTTTCCTTTATACCAATTTCCCATACAAATGCATTGAAAATGGAGTAATCCCATTTTTATGTTGTACGGATTTGCACCATAGGCAATTATGTTAAGCAAATTTCCCCTATCTCCAGAATTTTTCATGTTGCCTGATTTTATGTAATACAAACCATTTGTTATACGAGGGTCCACTGTATGTGTATGTATGTATGTATGTGTGTGTGTGTGTGTGTATGTGTGTGTGTGCGTGCGTATATATATATAGAGGAAAGAGGGGGAAAGCGAATGCTAGCTTTGATATCCTGAGAGACAATAATGAATGAAATAAATCAGTGGCGCAAAGCAAGACAAGAAAGGATGAGCCTATAAATAAGAGATTTCCTTCACTCTCGTCCCAGAGAAACACTGGTGTCATGGCTCAGACAAGAAATAGCCATTCTTTTCTCTGCCTAAGCAAGAAGGAAAAACTCACTAGCTCTGGAAAGCTAGTAGGAATATTTGCTGACTCCTCAAAACAAAGTGTGTTAGCTGCAGATTCCAACTGAATACAGAGTGTCTAGACTAGAGACTACAGATGAAAGATGTGCTAATTTGCCCTTTCTCCCCCCTTTTTTGCCAATGTGGACAGATGTTATTGATTTGCTGAAATTTCCACAGCAGATTAAAAATGCCACCAGCATTAATGTGCAATACAAGCTCTGGTGATTTCAATAAAATCCAACCCTGCTAATGTTACATTGACATAATGTCTAGTAACTCACGGTCAAGGTAGGGGAGTTCAGGGGAAATATAATACTTGTACAAGCCTTCCTTATACAGTATGAAAAGCAATAAAAAGGGGGCATAATGGTACAAAGCTGAGAAACCTTTGCTTCTTTCTTTTAAATTCTGTTGCACACATTAAAGCTCAGCAATTACAGGCAATTTGTCTTGAGGTCACATCCTGAAGAGGAAAATAGTAGAAGAGAACATATTTTAAATGATCACTTGGCAGAGAACTACAGCTTCGTTGCTTCAAATTCACACACACACACACACACACACACACTTTTTCAGCTTCATAACTTTTTCATGCATGTAGCAAAAAGAAACTGCAAAGATTCTTAATTTCTACATTTCATCCAGAATTAAAAACTATCTGTAACGGCTTGCTGTGCCTTAGATTTATTTTGTCCACTATTTTGTCCATGTGCATTTGCACACTGGGGTTAATACCATAATTGATTGATGCAGTTGAACTCAGAATTATTTATTTTTATTAACAGTGACAAATGTGGAATTAGTCCCTGAAATCTTATATCCAATGCTAAGTTATGGCTACACTGGAAAGTCATTCCAATTTAGCTTTCCTGAGATTTGATTCACAGCCTGTATTATGTTTGAAATTGGTGCTCACACAGGGCTGCTGATTGACTTGGGATCTCACTTGTCATACTGGCAGTAATGCAATTTGCATTCCATCCCACAGTCTCCCGTTCTTTCTTTCCTTCCTCTGTTCCCTCCTCTGCTAATGCTTTTTCAGTACACTCTGAAGCAACTTTCTCATATAAATCTCCAGAGAACTATATTTCCCCCAAAAAAACCCTTTCTATAAAAATAACATGGAAAGATACTTCACAGTAAAAATATAGAGCATTAAAAGTGTGAATAGTAATGTTGCAAAATGCATCTCAATTGAAATTCCTGCCTCAGATTGGTCTTGGGAAGCACAGGTGAAGATATTTTTTTTAATTTTTTCCAGCCATGTTAGATGTTATTTTAGTTTTAGAGGGACATTCTATGGTCCTTGCTGGTTCTATCTTGAGCTATTTTTGTAGTGTCTAATTTATGTCTATAGAACTCTCAGAATTTCTGTTAAAATGTACGAAATAAATCAAATCAATATTTTCTATGGCTGTTGGGAGAAATACTGCTGGGTCTCAGTTTGAAAAGAACACAGAATCCCATGCTCACTTTTGTATGCTTCCATTTATCTCAGTGCCATTTTTGTTAATTATCTACACAGAATTTTGTTTCCCAAAAGCCCGAGTTAAATGTTAATGGACTTTGTTATTTTTTCCTGCACTTTCCTGCATTTCTCTGAGCATTTGCTACCAGGCACAAGCCATTGCTTTAGGCTTCTTTAAAAATGGTTACTTAATGTATGAGAAGGAAGAGCTTTTGAAAGGTAATATATCATGGAAAAGTAGATCGAGCTTCTGTTTGCTTCCTAAGGGATATCAGGCTGCTCTCATATCACACTGAAAACTCTGGTGCCTATATTCCACCATAAAGAATGAATGCCTTCCTTTATCAAGTGGAAATGTTAACTCCAGCTGGGGGGGAAAGCCAATGTCTTCACAGGATTTTAATGTTTGTTCCAGAATCCTCACTGATTAAGAGTGAGATGCTATTATTTAAAAGGAGTGTCTTGAAAAGTGAAAACTTGCAAACACAGAGAGAAGACTCTGAAAAACCCAGTATGGATTTGTGTCTCAGGCACTGATTTCAGATGGTGTAAAATGATTTGTGGAACTTGGCGCTTCTCTTAGTTCTGGCAGGGCAAAAGTGAGAAGTAACCAATTACTATTATCTGTAACAATTTTTTTTATCACTAATGAAGTTATATATTTAAAGTCATGTAGCAAATGGAAAAACTCTCCTTCACTAATACAGCAACTAATGATTTCTAGTTATTTTTAGTACTTCTCAGATCATTTAACAAGCATTTTAAAGATTCATTTCAATATGAATTGTATAAGTGCCAAATATTCCCTCCCAGTGAGAAATAACAAAAATAATTGAAAGGTCATGAGCAGTTCACACAGTAAAGCGAACAGTTATCTTCTAACATATTGCCACGAGTAATGGCAATTAAATAATTTTTAAAATATGGTTATGATGAACGGGAAAACTTTCTAGGATTTGCTTTGGGGATCAGTTGCATAAGGTATAGTTTGGCAAAGCCAGATGTGTCTCTAGCCAAATACAGCATAGTACTGGCCACATTTGAGTTGAGTCTGCCATTTACCACTACCACACTTGAGATTTGAAACACATTTTCCTTAAAGACTAATCACCTTAAAAATCACTGTCCGCTTTTCAAATCGCTTTTTCCAAAGAGCCCCCTTGGCCACACCCATTTTTGACCACTGTGTCGGGTTTTCTTGCAACGACCACTGGGAGTGGTGTTTTTTTTTAATTGGTTCCTGCACCTCTTTTTAAAATGATTTGGTTGTATTTACGGACATACTACACCCTCTTTTTTTCGGTTTCCCCCCGTTTATGCCGTTTCCCTGTCATAGTTTAAAGTGGTTCAGCCAAGTGCGAACGGGGAAGCCGATTGCTAAGCAATTGCTGAACTGCGGACTGCCGAACTGCTGTAGCGACCACGTGACCGCAGGAGGAGATAAGGCGATGCAAAATAAAAAGCGGCTGCTCAAGGAAGTGCGGTAGCCATTGTTTAAGGATGTGATGCACTGATGTCTGTTCCGAAAACTTTTTTGCACCTCCCTTTCTATGTCCCTGAGCTTATTTGGAGGCACTTGCTTGTTCTAGCACCTGCCACTTTCAGTTCCTAGAATGTTCCCTAACAATGTAATATTATGCAAAGCAAGAGTGCTGAGACTAGAGATGGGGACGACGACTGATGTGAATCTTGAAACTTCTGTTGGGGACCCAAACCTTGGAACAGCCTGCATATTCGGCATTATCTCAAACACCCAGAAGCGTTCACTCCTACACAGTCAATGATGACCCTATCACTTGTCATGAGATCAGGTGCCTCACAGCATGACCCCAGGATGACTTGGGAATGCTTTTAAACTGCATTGGCCTCTCTGCAATGCCTCCATACAGAGTGGATTGCAGAAGCATTTGGGATCCCACAGTGCCCTGGGATATGTACATCAGGCAAAATGAATGGATTCCTAGCTATGCCATAATATTCCGGAGAAAAACATATTATCTTGGTGACTAAAATGGTCTATTATTAAAGCAGAAGTGACTTCATTCTGGAAATAATTTAGCTGAAATGTCTGCTCGGAGACAGCATGTAAGGCAGAGAGAGGTATTCTGTTGGTTCAGGACCAGCTAAACCAAGGTGAATGAGAGACCTGTTCTAGGTCTGTTACCAGCTGTGACATATGAGGTAGCCAGATCAGTTGGCTCCCCACTCTATCCTTGGTGCTATTAAATGCCAGTTCTGCCTCTAATAACCCTCTGTTCATCCAAGACTTAATGCTGGTCTTGGGTGGGTGCTGAGAGAATCCCAGCTCTCTCTCTCTCATTCATATCCCCACCCAGTTACTCCATCCAGCACCAGGGTAGACTGTAGGGACAGGGAAGGCATTTAGCTGTTGTTTATAAAAAGACCTTAGAGGCTGTCAGGCTCCTGGCTTGGGCACTTCCAGGTCTTGAGGCCCTACACGTGTCCTTTGGGGCCAGGAAAGGTATTGTTTTAAAGCATGGTTTGATTTAAAGTCATTCGTACTGCCTCTTTTTAGAACTGTCCTTTTTTTGTCTCTGTGGTAGGGCTACATTTTGGGGTAGGTGTGTGTGATTTGGAGCACTCCTAATTAGCCTGTTCTGTAGGCCACACAGATGGTTAGTCCCATATCAAAACAGAATTGTCGGCAGTGTCATCTGTGACGTACTGATGGATTGTGGCATTGAAAAGGATGACAAAAGGACACCCTCCTTTATTTTCATCTTAACATTTTAGGTTTTTGTGTAGTGTATTTTGATATTTATGTAGCACTATTCTAGATAAACGAGATACATTGATTGTGTTACGCATAGGTAGATGCATTGCTATTTCACTATCTCTTGACAAGCAGCAGCTGTTCTAGGTGAGTCTGTGTGTGTGTGTCTGTGTGTGTCTGTGTGTGTGTACGCACCAACATTCTTCCCTCCTCCCTCTCTGGAGATACCAATTTTTTCATTTCTTGCTTCTTGTTCAGATATGAACAACCCTGCTTAGCTTCCAAAATCTGATGAAATCTCATTAAGTTCAGCAAGGTATTGTGGACAAACCACTCCGAGGCCTGACTACTCAAAACTGCTAGAGATGTAGGTTGGTGGTTTAGGTATCTGGCTGCAGAGCCGGAGGTTTTAACTTTTATTCACTGTTGTGCCTCCTGTGAATAGAACCAGCCTGTGTGGCCTTGGGCAAACTGCATAGTCCCAAGGTGTCCCAGAAGAAGAAAATGGTAAGTCACTTCTCAGTTTTCTCTATCTGGAAAACCCTGAAAAATGAGAGCCACCCTCCAAGAGTCAGAATTGACTTGATGGCATATGATAATGATGGTGGTGGTGGTGACGACGGGGAGATCTGTCATTCTCTTTATTTCACTTTCTGGGAGAAAATAATATTCATATTTTGTGTATACTGTATATATTTTTTAAAAAAATGAAACCCTTTAGATGGGTGGCTGCAAAACAGGAAAATGCTAATTTAGGTTGCATTAATAGAAACATAGTGGCCAAATCTTATTCAGTTATCTGCAGATAGCGATCGTCAGTGCAAGGGCCTGGCCCAGTGGTGGCCCCACAAAATCGGGGACAGAGGAGGAGGAGGAGGAGGAGGCTGTGCAGCTCTGGAGCTCCCGCCTGCCTGTAAGATTTATTGATATTGATTTATGTAAATTTTGCTTATATTATATTGTTTGTATTTTGGTTTTTAAAGTATTTATTTATTTATTTATTTATTTATTTATTTATTTATTTATTTAT
>JAHTLZ010000122.1:755976-777414 GCA_023846285.1 Phrynocephalus versicolor
TATTTATTTATTTATTTATTTATTTATTTATTTATTTATTTATTTATTTATTTTCTATACCACCCAACTGGGCAGTTTACAACAGCCAAAACAATTAAAACAAAAAAGTACAATAAATTCAACTAAACAGATTAAACTAATAGGCGATAAGCATAGTCAACAATTACCATGAACAGGTAAACTACATGCCAGCACATTGAGAATAAGAATGAGAATAAAAATAAAAATAAAAATAAGACTGTGGGACTGTTGACTATAGCTAAACATTAACTATATTCCCAGTCTTAGCAGCTCTGGGAACACGTGCCTACAGAGCCAGGTTTCTAATGACGACTTAAAAGCATCCAGTGAGGTGCCCAGGTGAATCTCACAATCTGTTAGATATACTTTGATTTCGATTCCTCCATTGTACCTTGTGGCCTTATAAAACCTTTTCCATTCCATTATTTTATGATTCTATGACATAAGCTGCTGTTGACTAAAACGATTTTTGTCCACTTTTTGGATACGCACACAGAATTTTTGCGCATTTTTCAAATATGCTTTCTCTTCCCCCTTTATGGAATGCATTGCAACTCCAGGTTCCGTATTCATTTGGGAAAATTTGGAATTCTGAACGTTGGCCTGAAATAGAGAAAGAACCTTAGTGGAACCATATTTTTCATCCAGCACTGACACATACGACCTGCTTCTTTTCTTGAAGATGGTAGAGAGAGAGACTGTTGGACTTTCTGCATGACCGTCTCCAGTACCACTGAAGGATGTGCATCCCAATTTCTTCCACTGGGATATAAACGTTCTAAATGGCAGCCCAACATGTAAGCCAGCAAGCCATGTTTTCACTTGGCAGATTGCGTTTGTCCTGTTCCTAGAAACAGTGATGTCTTAATTTAAGTGTGCCCTACAAGTGAACTATAAAGAATTAATAACATGCAAGCACACTAGAGATAGTGTACAGCACTGAAAAATGACTTAGAAATTATTTATGGTATATTTACAGGGCAGAATAGTTATAACACATCAGCATGACTGCACTTACTTTATTTTAGGGGGGCACATTTCATTATAAATGTCTTGTTAAATGATCATAGAGCACTGGTTGCTAGGAATGGTTTACAAAAGAGTTATAACTAGTCTGGAACTATTGCAAATGCATTTACCATATGTTAAGAGGTGGTGTACTTGATTATAAAATGCTTACTGAACATAAATACGCCATTTGGGATGAAATATGCATCTGCTTTTAATAGCAAGTGCCTTTTGTAGTGGCAGGACTTCCACACACAGGAAGTAACTTGGCCATTCTCCTAGTGGCAAAGAGCTGATAGGTATGTGCAGAACCAGGAAATAAAATTGTTTTGTTATTTCTGACACTCAAGAGCAACAGTTTTATTTTTACTTTTTATTTTAATTGTTAACTCACAAATGAAGGAAGAGTTCTTCTTACATCAATTTTTCTCCTGACCATTTTTAATGACAATTTGACATGGTTTTACGTTCAACAAATTAAATGGTGCATTAATTCAAATGTTAAGTTGTGGTCATGAACTGATTTTCTGTCATGATTCTGGTGTTAGCACCAGAATAAGCATTTCCAAAGATCCGGCCATGTGTTTTTGAGACTGGCGATGAGTACCACACAAAGCTGCATCTAGAGACCTGGGGCCCACCATATGCTCCTATAATCTAGCTCTCATCAGTCTCAACCAGCATTGCCCATGGATAGACATGGGCACGACTTGGCGAAATTCTTGTTTCCGTTTCCGTTCCTCGTTTCCGTTACGCAACGGAACGAAGAACGACAATTACTCCACCAGAACTCGAACTCGAACTAATAAAAGAAAAATTGGGTCTGATTTGTCGGTGTCGTTCCTGGCATCGCAGCGATTGCGCGATGCCAAGCGGCACAGAAAAAAAGTTTTAAAAATTAAAAAAAAACAAACCCGATTCCCGGCCAAAAAAGCAGGCAAAAATATGCCTGCCTGAGTGAGTGCACCTACCAGAGGGGTGGTTTCTGGGGGGGGGGTCCCCGGCCTCCCCCCCTCTCCTGTCCTGGGTTGCTCTGGTGGGGGGCATCCTCGTCATCTTGCCGCCAACTCGCCAAGCAGCGGCACAGAAAAAAAGTTTTAAAAATTAAAAAAACCCGATTCCCGGCCAAAAAGCAGGCGAAAATATGCCTGCCTGAGTGAGTGCACCTACCAGAGGGGTGGTTTCGGGGGGGGTCCCTGGCCTTCCCCCCCTCTCCTGTCCTAGGCTGCTCTGGTGGGGGGCATCCTCGTCGTCCCGCCACCAACTCGCCAAGAGGCGGCACAGAAAAAAGTTTTAAAAATAAAACAAAACCTTGATTCCCAGCCAAAAAAGCAGGAGAAAATATGCCTGCCTGAGTGAGGGCACCTACCAGAGGGGTGGTTTCTGGGGGGGTCCCCGGTCTCCCCCCTCTCCTGTCCTGGGCTGCTCTGGTGGGGGGCATCCTCGTCATCTCGCCAACTCGCCATGCCATGCGGTGCGGGCGGGGGATCCAAAATGGGGTGACCACAATATTTATTTTGAAATTGTGGTCCAAAAACACACCAAAGCACCACAGAAACATGCGAAAATAGCTATTTTAAAACTGCCTGAATTTTTACAGTAGCAGCAGTGGGTTTTTCTTGCAACAAAATGTCTCCATTGATTTTATTTTATTTTATTTTATTTTTATTTTTATTTTTATTTTTTTACACCTGCGCAATGATGGGCTGGCCATGGGAGTGGACCATGCAAATTTTTGGAGCCATTCCACCAATTGCATGGCCACTTGACCAGGTTTTGACCGAGACTTCTGGAATGTGCCAGTCAGGCATAAAAAGTCCACTAACCCTAGCCCGAACCCGAACCCTAACCCTAAGCCTAACCCATATGCCAGTGCACTGTCCTTCTTAGTGGGTCAGAGAGGCACCCAGAGATGCACCCCACTAACTCACCCTAACCTTACCCATAACCCTAAGCCTAGCCCTTGTGCTAACCCTAACCCTAAGCCAGATCTGTGTACTCGCATTGCACTACACACGCAAGTACAGTTCCCTTCTTAGTGGACCACAGAGCGCCCAGAGGGAGCCTTCCCCAGTGTGCACTGTGACTGCACTATACCAGCAGTATGCTGTGAGTCAGAGGCACCCAAAAGAGAGGTGCCTCTGCCACTGCAACTTGGTATGCATATCCAATTGGCTATGCATGCCATTTTGTAGCGGGCCAGAGGAGGCACCCACCCCAGAGAGGTGCCTCCAGGAGCCCGCTACCCCCCCAAACCAGTACTAACGACAGACGAAAAAATGACAAACAAAATGACAATTTTTTGAGAAACTTCGCGAAAAACGGAAACGAGCCGAAACGGGCCGACTCCGACACACAACAACTCGAAAATGTCATTTTCCCTGGTTGTGGCCATCTCTACCCATGGACAAGGCTAACAGAATTTGCAATCCAACAACATTTAGAGGGCAGTGGTTTCCCCACTCTGGCACCTGGGCATTGCTATTGTCCTCTGCACCAGCATCTGGAACTCATTTTCTACACATGTAAAATCAATTCCACCCAGCTGTTGTTCACAAACATCTGCTTAGCCATTCATGAAGTCCATTTATCCCAAGGCCATTTCTTCCAAGCAGCTTAAGACTGTCAGAGCTAACTGGGAACTGGGGGGGCCCCAGGGGGGGGGGGGGGCCCCCCAGCCCCTCCTCTGGGAACTCCCCTGCTGAATTGGAGACTGAATTGTGGCTATGAAAAATACACTCCGTTCCATGGAACAATGGTCAATTTTCGTAAACGTTAAATAAGCCAATAGCCATTAATACTACATTGTCTGGAGGAAAACATTCTCTGTAGGTTTTCAGATGTCATCAAAATGAGCACCACCAAATTGACACATCACTGATGAGAAGAGGAAGCTCACATATAAAAAGGGTCAGCGGTCTGTCTGCCCCACCATTGATGCTGCATGCCTTTTCTTCATTTTATCCCTGAGAGTCATACACTACTGAGATTATTTATGCTGAGGCAGCCTAGATCTGCAGAGAGCTACATTTTTAAATATCACTAGGGTCTGGAATGCTTGTTATGCACATATGCCTTTCTGGATGAGAGTCCATTGAAGCCCAACATGTGTGAACTCTGGAAGGTAGAATGCATTTGACAGAATTTTTGGTTAATTTATTTTAATCAGCAGAGCAGAAAGTACACAAATCAGTTGCAGCATGGGGGAATTATGAAGAATAGCCAAGAGTCTTAGCCTCCACCTAGCACATTTTTTTCTCACAGTGACCAGCTTTTTAATATATAAATCACTCTGCAAGTTGCTTAAGTGGAAGAAGAAATACATCTTTTCTTTTAGTTGCTGAACTTCAGTTACAATCAGAAGAATAAAGAGGAAGGAAACATTGAGTCACCACCATGTGGACAATATGTCTTCCATGGTCTCAATGAAAGTAGCTTTTTCGCACTTACTGAAATTTACAAGAAGAATATACAAAGTAAAAAGTAAATGCAAGAGAGTTATCACAACCTAAGGACTAACTTTTCCATGAAAGTTTTCACAGAAATAAATTGCTTAGTCTCTAAGGTGCTACATCTCTTTTGTTTTTATCTTTGTTATCTACATTGAAATATTGTTGGAAATGAGTAAACAAGCACATTAGGAAAGATATGTATGTGAAAACAACACAGAGACACCAAGTACTATAAGTACACAACTGTATTATCCTAGAAAGTATGAGAATGCACCAAAAGAAACAAACAAAACCAGTTATGCAGAAGTGACAGAAGATTATTAGGTTACACACATTACAAATCCCATTACAGAATGTGAAATTTCTAACAATAAAATCTGTGTATATACTGAGAACAAAGCAAATATCAAGGGGTTTATACAAGCATGAAAATATTAGAAAGGGCACCCAACAGATAAAAATGATCTTGTTTCCATTGCCTTCTTCAGTTCCTATGTCTTGCATGCAACTTCTGTGGTATAAACATTCTGGATCTCAAAAATCTTTCACTAATGTTAATGCGTCAAGTAATGACAACAGTAAACTGTCCATGTTCTAAAATCTCCAATCTATACCCCCAGAGTTATCCAAACTGACATGAAACAAAGACAGGAAGAAAGCGCAGGTGAGATCAGGAGATGTCCAAGATGTCTCCTTCAATTCCCTGTTCCCAACTCAAACATGTCTCATATGTTCTGGGCTGTATACTGTCTCTCGTCATTGCAAGCCACCTAAGGTCCTCTTCCAAGGAGGAAGGTGGGTAAAAATACTCAAAATAAATACATAATAAATAAACAAATATTCTGTAGATTCATATTCTGTATATTAAAAAACTGAAACAATGAAATTCCCCCTGTAACACTAAATTAAATTAAAAACAACACAGTATCTTGATCATTAATAATGGGCAAAGCTTGCAAAGAATCTGTCCTAATGACAACTATATCAACTTTATCAAACAACTTAAAGATTAAAGACAGCATTTAAATAATGAACATATGCACACCCCATAAGGAAAAACATCTTTCCCCTTTTCTGTGAGCAATAACTTATAATAATAAATTGCTTAGTTGTAAGAAGAGGCAAAAGAGCAAAGGTAAAGAAATCATCCTGCAGGCCTATCACCACTCCGATCAGTTGAGGCTTGAAGGTGAAACTAGGACTGATACTTCACTTCTATCTCATCGCTGTTTGAGGTCCCGCTGGGGGCCGGTATGAAAAAATCTAACTGCACATCCATTGCGGGATGAGGGGAGTTCATCCCGACCTTCCCCCTTGGACTGCGATCTAAGTGGGATGAGAGATCCCACTCCCTGGCCTCAGGAATCTCCTCGTCTCGCTTCTCATTCCATCTAGTGGCAGGAGTGCAAAGTGCCATTCGCCAGTACATTCCCTATGGAGTCAGCAACACAGTGCAGAGAGATTAAAAGACAAATGCCTCAAACTTAGCTCTGTATCGCATTGAAGGCAAGGTTTCGGGAAATCGAAACATCGAAAAATGGAAGGTCGGGCTGAGAAAAAAAGGGAGAACAAAGGTATGGAATTTCACATCTCATCACGGAACGAGGACGTGTGGAAACAGTCATGCCGGTATCATAAATCATGCCCGTGTGTACACAGGGACAGGGAAAGAACCACAAAAAGACCACGTGACCGCGACCAACATCAACACGCAATGAACTCCCTCCTGGGACAATAGCGGATGTGAAGTAACCGTCTAGGTCACAGCAGCAGAAAAGCTCTGTTGAGCTTTGCCAAACAGCCAAGAGGCTGGGGAAACTTTGGCAGTTACTTCACATCCTTCTTTGTTTCACAACTAGTTTTGTACAGTGACAGCATTGGTCACAATCACCTGGTTTTGTCCCTGTTTCAGTGTTCCCATGGTCATGATAACTTGTCTCGTGAAAAGTGTTACCTCACGGTCTTATACCATGACAAACACTGAATTTGTCTAGCTTCCTTTTTCCTTACCCCCTTTTTTGGCTTAAAAAATTCTTTTTCAATATTTTGCTTCTGAAAAGTAAAAAAAACAGACACTGTTTTCTGAGACAAATGAATGTTTTGTTGTGTGACAGTCATTACTACATGGTGTCTTGTCTCAGAACAGAAAGTGGGAACAAAGAGTGCCAAGGGAAAGCCTTACCCCAGCACCAGGTACAGTATTGTCATGCTTAGCACCTGTTCCAGGGGCATGGTCAAGATAAATTTCAATAGTTGTGCGACAGATGTGAAGTAGCTTTTTTGGTACCTCTCCTAAGTGCAACACTAACAAAGACAAAACTGACGTGAAGTAAGGTAAGGTTTATTGTTACAGCATCAAGCCAGACATAAGATAAAATAGAATAGAGCAGAATAAGATAAAATATAAAAAATGTTAGCTAGAAAGTTTAAAAACTGGCAAACATTACAGTGATCAATATATAAAACAAAAATAACAATCTAAAACAAGGTTTAAGAGCTCAGCTATCTATCTGTTGCTGTGACATGCCGCCCAGAATTTTGCCACCAGTTCAGTAGTAGTCTGACTTTGGTCAATTAGCAATTGATTACAATAGTCTGAGTCCGATTGGCCTGCCATATCTTTTAAGAGTGATGTGATGTATTTTGCCCGGGTCTTTTTATGTCTACTGCATCTGAACATCATATCTCATTGGAGCCACAAGGGCAGAGTCTCTGTTCCCTCGGGATGCTCTTAAATCTGCCTTCCAGCACTGCAGAAGGGAAAGCCTCACACCTGGCCAGAGTAAAGGCTTTTCTAAACTTGTACATCTCCAGCTGTGACAGATAGGCCATGGGGACGTGAAGTATCTGCCTTTGCAGCTCCTTCTTTTAAAGGCTGCAGAGGCTGGACATTTCAATGAATCACGTGGGAGCTTTTTCCTGCCGTTTGTGTAGTTGGGGACTGCAAAGCGTCCCCAGATTCGTACAAGACTCCTGGAGCCAGCATTAAGAAGGGCCTGTACATTTATTGGTTTTTTTGTTTGCTGTTTCTACTTTTGATTTACTTTCAATTTTATTAGGAAGCCCTGCTCTAATAATAAATATTTATTTCTTGCAGCAGTCATAGTTTATAGCAAGAGTAAAACAAATGCCAACAGTCAGACTGACATAACTGTAAAACCAGCTAAAATTAGGATGAGAGACATAATAAATATACATGCATGGTAGGTACTTTTAAGTCAGTACTTCAGATACTTTTGAATCATTACTTAACTTGTGAGATAGATTAATTAGTATCTGACTGTGTTTTTATATTAAGATACACGAAAACTAGAAAGTTTTCCAATTATATTAAAGTTACTGTATTCTCACAGCTCAGTACTAGTTTTAGTTTCAAATCCTTAAATTTTTCCCTATATCTAGCCACTTTTATCACAGATAGGGCAACATTTTGGGTCATTTGGTTTGTCCCTTGAAGTTGGACATTCTGTTGATCTTTCATTTCCCAGAAACTCCTTCTCTTCAACAAGTAATGGAAATAATGTTCTCTGATGCCAGTATATAACCGACAGTCAAGAATATAATAAGTTAGATTTTACACAGCTGGTGCCACACAGATCCACCATCTGTCTTGAATTGGTATGCCATGGAATCTCCCTGATTTCGTCATTGATCCCATTTGTTCCTAATGGTATCTCATAGATGCTTTCTGGTGTTCCATTTTCATGAGTTTATACATCTGAGTTTGGACATCTGAGTTTTATACCCCCAAAATACCCCCTGCAGTGATGTTCCCTTTACCATCTGGCTTGGGAAAACCTAATCGTCACTGAACTTGAAAGGATTGTAGAGGAGAATCAGGGGGTACATATTTGTGATGTTGATGTCTTTTTAAGTGTTTGGGGTCCTGTCTTATAGCCTAACAAATTGGCAAATAAAACTTGCAAAAAATGCAGTGATTTTTAGTAGTTGGGAGGTATCAATTTGTATCAATTTGTATGGATATGAATCTAGGAATTAGCAATTTCTCACAAATTTTGCATTTCATTTTTTTTAATTTGTGCCCAACTGTACATGAAATTCATGGTAAACCATCATTCTGCTGAACACTTAATCCATTACTCGTCCTTTACCAAAACAAACAAACAAAAACTGCCTGCAATTTTTTTTTTTACTTACATGGCAGACTGTTTAGGGTACATTGTGATATAGACATTTATGAAAAAATTATCCTGAAAAATAATAGAGATGGAAAAATCTTGATGTGTAAAGGAGATAGTTTTAAATGCTTACAATCTGGTCCTGTTTTATCTTTTTCAAACTTTTATCTGAATTCAAATAAATTCCTACCCGATCCTTTTTTTCTCTCTAGTTGGTAGCAATCGTTTGCTGCTGATTTCTTCAGTTGGTTGTTAATACGTTTGCAATAAAGAGAGACATGACTGATATCTTAACTACCAGTTAATGAGAAAGGGTTGGCTCTGGCTAAATTGCAACTATTCTCTTCTGCAGATCTCTGTATTTCTGCTGCATAGCAAAATGAATTTTAACCAGAAATCCTAACCTCTGCAACAAAATCAAGGTCAAAAATGAGGCATGGCAGTGAAAAGAAATACAAACTGTGGAAAGTTCTAAGTACGTACATTAGTGCATGTTGGCATGGCATCATTTTTACTGGCCTGCAGAAATAATGGATTTATGGCAGAGCTACATGCTGTTTTGTCCCCCCCCCCACACTGATTCATAGGCTCTTCTACTTGAGAACATATTTTACTTTCTGTGTTGTTGAAAAACATGATAGCAGAATATGCGTAAATGTTTACCCATTCAATTACCTACAATGGAACTAAGCTCTTTCTTCCAGGTACCTGGAAATATTTCACTGTGGTAGAAGTATAGAGTATTCACATCAGAGAAAATAAATAAGGAAGCACATCAAAGGAGAATAAAGGTGCTTGCGACATAACAAGGAAGAAAATGACTATTGAGGATTATTTTCAGAACTGATGACATTCTGTTTTATATAGTTATATTACAGAAGACAACCATTGCACTTACAGCACATGAAAGAGGGAGAACAACATATTGAGAGGAAATCAAAATAGAAGGATGGCAGTAGAAATTTTTATAGGCCAGTCTTTCTTATGTCTTTGAATAAATGTACAAAACCTACAGGGGAATTTCTCAATGGCATATGGTTGGATCCTTCCACAAATCTGTATAAATACATTTGGAGATTCAAATAGCAGAGTGAATAGAGTGCTCATGATAAATTAGCTGGCCATTAGAACTTGTTCATATAAATTCTATAATGGATTGACAAAAAGCCTGTAGAATGGTCCACATAAGAAGGTGACTATTTTTTTTTACCCTGTACTGTCTTTGCCCTGCAAATCTGATTGTTATTTCCAAATGCAATGGATGCACTAAATTGTCAAAATTTTGGTAAATGAATGCTTAAAGATGCAATAAGCCTTGTGTAGTTGGAACCAGAAATTGGATTTAGGCACTGACTTCAACAATCCAACTAAGTAGTTTTTAATTGTTCGGGCTTACCTTACATATTCCACCCTAGACATTGGTACAAGACCTGAAGCATCCCCCCCCCAAAAAAAAAATAGGCAAGGTCCATCTTTGCTTTATAGGAGAAATGCTCATTGAGTAACGTACATAAGCACCCAATAGCTGGCACAGACAGCTCTCAAGTCAATGCAATAAGTCTGAAGAAGCATTAGGCAAATCAAGCAGTTTTTTAATGATTTTTTGCTTTTTACATCTATAGTCTGCTGGATAGTGCATTATATTTGAATTGTACTTTGATGAGCAGTAGAGACACACAAAATGCTCCCTGTTATGTGTTCCACTATGATAAGCTAAGGAATACATGGCAGACATATGTGATGGTACAAGCAAACTTGTTCGTGCTGTTTGATAAGCATATTTGTTGCCTTCAGCTCAATTTGCCAGCCAAGAACCCATCGGGGCAGCTTGGCTATCCTTTGTTCCATCACCATTCCAGGAGAACACTGAAGTTGTTTGGCTCAACCAAAGTAAATAGAAGACATTTTCTTTGGTTGAGAAACAGATCCAAATAGAGTCCAAGCCTTTGAGTACCTGTCTGCAGAGCCACAAATGGGGGGTTGTTTACTTACTGTGCCTTACAGGAGAAAGGTCAGCCTGTGTGGCCTTGGGTAGGCTGAACAGTGCCAGGGAAGAGAATGGCAAGCAATGTCTGAGTACTCACGAGTTACTACCTAAATGTCCTGGAAAGGATCACTGTGCTTCAGGATCACCTCGAGATCCCATGTGCTGTTATTCACCTTGTACATATTTCCCTTTGTTCTTGTTCTTGTTGTCATTGACATCATCATCATCATCATCATCAACAACATCATCATCATCATCATCATCATCATCATCATCATCATCATCATCATCATCAGTAGCAGCAGAAGTATACAAATTTACTTTCCCCAGCATCAAGCAACCATTTTAAAGTAGAGCAGTAATACAGTGTGCCAGGAAAAAAACAATCTAAAAACAAACATGCAGTAATACAGAAGATGGGATGAGAAAATGAAACCTCAAGCAGAGGGCTGAGCATCAACCAATAAATATAAGATAAAGCAGTAGAATGTCAAAAGTATGACTGCATCAAAGATTTGAGAAGGACTGTTGGGGGGGGGGAAGACGAAGTTGATCTGATTCCATAAATATAGAAGGGCAGGCAACAGGATTGTTTTTTTGGGGGGGAAGAACACCTCAAAATATGGGGCCCTCATCCCTAGAAAAGGGATTCCTTGAATGGGCAACCTTTAAATGTCAGAATGAGGGGGCATTAAAAGTAGAACGTTCTTGAGACAACTTTAAAAAAACAAAAACGGGTAGGCTAGGCACTTATGAAAGGAGGCACTCTACCAGAGCCTGTCTTGTCAAGGCTGATAAGAAGCTGTTTTGGGTTTGGAAACAATTAATTCACCAAAAGAAGGAAAGACAAAACTTTATTAAAGACACAGCAGAATGAAGAGCATAAGTAGTAAAGTAACAAAGTAGACCCCTGGGGCAAGGCAAGCATTGTAGGACACATCATGTGTGAGTTGGTTGGAACATGCTGGTGCAGTGGGATAATCCCCTACAGTGGGGCCATGAAGCAGCTGTGAACTTGCTTGAAGACAGCATGGCAGTGGTAGGCATGGCAGAGGTGGAAATGAAGCCCCCTGGCAGCTTGGACTCAGCCAGGAGGGGGTAAGAAGAATACAAAGAATGGCAGCAGGAGTGCACCGAGCAGGGTGGCTTGTAAGCCCCAAAGAATTTTGCACCCAGGGCAACTGCCCCTCCCACTCCATGGTATGCCACTGCATTGAACAAAGGCATCTCAACACATTCAATTCTATTTGATACTCCAGGAGTAGATGCATCTGTTCATTAAACACATATAGGATCGGTCATCTTCTTGTACAGTGAACCCTCGTATAACGGAGGGTTTGTTTAACGAAAAATCCGTACAACGAAAAAAAATCCGCCCCCTCCCCCCCCAGGCAGGCAGGGACGGAGGCGGCTGAGGGGAAAAGGGGTCCCGCCGCCCCCTTCAAAGAGGACCAAAGAGCCGAACTGACTGTTGACCCATGGGGAGAGGAAGGCGGGGGTGCTTCTCCCTTCACGGCTGCGCCCTGAGGGGGGGCGGGGAGGGACGCCTGCCTGGCTGGCTGGCTGCGCCCCCGGGGGTCTGGAATCCCCTCAGAAGGGAAGGAAGGAAGGAAGGAAGGAGACGAGCCGAGGAACGGAGGAAGAGGCGAGTCCGGGTTCTTCGGCGGGGAGGGAGGGAGGGAGGGTGGTGGAGGCGGGGGGCGAGAGAGAAAAGGAAAAGGGAGGCCAGCGGGAACGGGTGGGTGGCTGGCGGGTCGGAGGCGCTTTAAGAGGCCCAGAGGCGCGTTACGCGTCGGAGGCTGAGCCCCCTCCTCCCCCCTGCCCGGGGCGGGAAGGCAGACCGGGGGCTTTGGGAGTGCCGCCGCCGCCACGGTGTGTGTGTGTGTGTGTGTGTGTGTGTGTGTGTGAGAGAGAGAGAGAGAGAGAGAGAGACTAAGAAGAAAATCCCAAGAAATAGTAACCGTGAAGCTCTTGAGAAGGCAAACGCGCGCTATGGGTTAAGTCCAGGGAAGGGAGGGAAGGGACGCGTGCCACAAAGTGTAGCAAGAAAACAGGAGAATTCCCCCACCCACCCCGCTCCATCCAGGGCAAGTGGTTCTCAACCGCGGCAGCCGAGATCTCTTCGCCCTGCAGATCGCACCCGGCCGAGAGGTGCGGGATGCCGGCGTGTCGGGAGCAGCAGGCACGCACCGCAAAGTGGACGGAGCCGATGAAATTCAGGGAAGGCAGCCAAGGGGGATGCGTGGGTGGGGTGGGGTGGGGTGGGAGAAGCCTGCCTGGCTGCAGCCCATGCTCCAGCCGGAAACCTGAGCCTCCTTCGTCTGAGAAGTGGAGGGGAATCTTGGGCACAGCCTAAGTCACGGCTCTGCCTGGTAGGCGACACTGCCCACCCGCCCGTGTGTGTGTGTGTGTGTGTGTGTGTGTGTGTGTGTGTGCGTGCGTGCGTGCGCGCGCGCGCGCCCTGGAGGAGGAGGCGCCCAGACCCTCCCAAGAGGAAGCGCCGAGCCAGCGGGTGTGTGGGGGGGAAATCTGCCCCCTCCCCCCCCTCGGAACAAAGTCCGCCACTGGTGCGCCCTCCTGCCTGCCGACCGCCTCCGGGGCTCCGGCAAGAGGTGAGGGGGGAATTCCCGGCACGGTCCCCCAAGCCCCCCCGCCCCAGGCCAAGCGGCGCACCCCACTCCCTCCTCCCACCCCCGCGGCCACCTCCATCCGACCACCTGCGGCCGGCCGGGAAAGAGGGAAGGAGGGAGGGGAGAGGAGGGGCAGCAGACACGGAGGGGGGTGAGCTGGGGAGGGGCAGCAGACACGGAGGAAGGGTGAGCTGCCCGCCCGCCCCCCATTGCCCAAAAAAACCGCCCCCGTCGCCCAAAAAAACCATAGGAATGCATTGAAATGGATTAAATCCAGTTTCAATGCATTCCTATGGGAAATGACAATTTGTACAACGGAAAACTTGTATAACGTAATTTGGTTTGAAACGAATTAATTACGTTATACAAGGTACCACATTTCACTAACTGGAAAAAGAGAACTGAGCCTCTTACTAATGAGAAATAAAAGCATAAACACATTCCAGAATTCTCCAACTTGGCTATTTCATAGCCTCCTTGAACTTCTCACCTCTGAACATCTGGGGCAAAAATATATTGTATTTTCCCAACATTTTCCCTAATTTCTACCCAGTTCTACCAGTCAGTTCTTTCCCAGGTGACTTCTAAATAACCTTTGGAGTTTACCAGTTTCTAGTAATAATCCAAACTTTGGGCACATAAATGAATAACAGAAACATGAAGTTTGACATCAAGGCCATCTAGTCCTACCCCCAGCACAACGAAGGAATACAAATCATAGCATACCTGCCAAGTTGTTGCCCAAATTTATCTTGAATGCCTCCAGTGCTGGATCACTCACCACCTCTTGAGGTAATTGAGGTATTTTGCCCTACTGCTTTAATAGTTATGAAGTTTTTCCTTATATTCAACCCAACATCTGGCTTCCTGTAGTTTGAGCCCATTACCAGGCCTGTAATTCTATCAAAGAAAGAGATCAAATTGGTCTGGCATGACCTGTTTTTAAGAAATCTGTGTTGACTTCTCGTAATGACAGCATTGCTTAATAATTTGTTAGGATCTTGCCAGGAATTGAAGTCAACCTGGCTGGGTAGTAATTATTTGGGTCCTCTTCTCTCCCCCCCCCCCTTTTGAAGGTAGGGATAACATTTGCCCTCCTCCAATCTATGGGGACTTCCCCTGTTCTCCAGGATTTCTCACAGATTATTGCCACTGGTTCTGAAATTACTTCCACCAGTTCTTTTAATGTCCTTGGGCGTAATTCCTCTGGCCCAGGAGACTTAAATTCATTTAATGTTTCCAGGTGTTCTTGTACTACCTTTCTACGTATTCTATTTTGCAATTCCCATCCTACCTCATCTACTCTTTGTGCCAAGGTAACTGTTTCTTTTCCTTTTTGGAGAAAACTGAGGCAAAGAAGGTGTTGAGTAGTTCTGCCTTTTCCTTGTCTCCTGTTAGTAATTGGTTATCATCACCACACAGAAAGCCTATCATTTCCTTATTTTTTTCCTTTTGCTGAGGATATAAGAAACCCTTTTTACTATCTTTAATCTCTCTGGTAAGTCTAAGTTCATCAGAGCTGTCCCTTTGGTGGGGAGACACCAGAAGGGTGCTTGCCGTTATTCAGCATCCTCCTCACTACTGCCTCTCCCTCTTCCACCACCTTCCCACTGTTCGTGATGCCTGTCCTGTTTATCTTCCTTTCAGACAGAAAGGCTTTTCCTTACCAGACATGGAAAGTGAGTCATGTTGCCTAAAATGGGAGGCCGCCTCTTATTTTAGCTGTCTAGCTGCCTCCCATAGGCACCCCAGCAAACATCATCTGGTCCACTGCCCTCTGCATCCTTGCTTGGTTGGCTGACTGAATCTGGCAGGAAGCAAGCAGGCAGCCAACAGCAATGGAGCACAGAGAGCAAACTCTTTCTCATTGGCTTCTGACAATCCCAGGAGCTTTTAATGCTTCAAAGTTTTCATTCTCCCCAATCTTAAACATTTTGATTGGCTGATACAGCAGGCTTCAAGATGCTATGAGAATAAACATTTTGTGGAGAGTTTTACACACAGTGGGATGATGGGAAGGCCACACAGAAGAGGGAAGTGCAGAAGAACATGAATCACTTGTGTAGTCTTCTCTTGTTAGCATGAATGATTCATCAATAATGTTTCAATGGTTCTATTGTAAAAAGTGATGGAAGAACCACAAACCACAAATGGAGTGCCTCTTCTGTGTTCTTCTCCTTTGTGGCAACACAGAAGGCCCATTTCCATTGATATTCTCCAAGAAAATAACTCACAGCCACCATGTTACCTCTATTGATCTTCAAAATTCCAGCTTCAGGGTGTGCCCTGTCTATTGCAATCTTCAGTATAGGAAGTAATCATCCATACACTAACAAACTGAGTACAGTAGGACCCCATATCTGCTTGGATTTCATCCCAACCCCTTTACCGGTGGATATTGAAAAATGTGAATAATAGTGAACAAGATAGGTAGGTAGCTAGACCCCAGAAAATACTATTTTCACTTGTTTTACCACAATTGGCCACTAGAGAGCTCCACAAACTATGCTGTGTATCCTTCACTAAATAGCTTGGTCTCTAGTGCCCTCTAGTGGCCAATTCTGATAATGCATGTGAACATAGTTTTTTCTGGATTTTCTATTTTTTTTTAATGCTTTCAGGTCATAGATAAGTGAATCAGTAGATACAAATCCACTGGATAAGGGGCTCTACTGTAATACAGTACCTTTTGCAATCAGAGTTGGGTCTTCCTTTCATGAAAACTGAGCAAGGAACAAGGTTGATAGAAGAGAACAAAGATGCTTGAGAAGAGAAACAAGGAATTAGCCACACCTTTCTTTATTTCCTCTTCCCACCTCCCCTCTTCACACAAAAAGACAATACTGCTCTTCTGCAGAGGAGTATCACTTGGAACTGCTTGGGAAAACAGGAAATCCATATTTCTTGAGGTGGTATTAGGAGATTCTTCAAAACTCCTTGAAAAAGGATGATTTGATTGTTATATTGCATTGGCTTCTTGAATTTGACAGGTCTATAAGCTGAAGGATAATTATGTAATATTTCATTTGCAGCTAGTAATGCACATTATACAGGTATATGTCTAAATAACAATGTATTTCATTGCAAATTGAGTCATCCTCTATAATGAATTATACTGTCTGGTGTCAGCAAGCACGGGTTAAGAAAAAAACATTCCTTTCTCCTTTTAAAATTTATTTATTTATTTATTTATTTATTTATTTATTTATTTATTTATTTATTTATACATTTATACATTTATACATTTATACATTTAAATCAGGAATGGCCAAATCTGCATATTGTGAGCTGAATTTAATTAGTGAAACAACTTTTCAGAGGATCTAGAATAAATATTAATCAGCTACAGGACTTTCAGTTTAATTGGCCTTTTCCTGTTTCTACCCCACTTGGAACAGATGAACAAGAATTCATCAAATGTTGGCTGCTATCAGAGAGGGTGGGATTTGCTCTTTTGGTGGTGATAATAGCAGTCTCCCTGTTTGATTTCAAGTCAGAAGCTCAATTGTCATTGAAATAAAATTTCATGGTGAAGTAGGACAGCTACAAATTAATTATAACATCAGAGAAGCCTTATGCTTTGGTCTTCAAGTGCAAGACAAAAAAATACTGTGCATTCAATTACAGAGTTAGATAAAAACTCCCCAGTTATAAAAATATAATGATTGTTTTTTTCCCTAGGTCTTGCTATGCAAAAACTCCCTGCGGTGACCACCACCTGTATCAGTAAGATGTCTCAGCTAAATGCAAATGTAAATATCTAATCTTGTTTTCCCTTTTGTAGAAAGACTTTTAATATTTTGTGCACAGGAACTGTCAAATACTGTGCAGCTTAATGCCCTTTCTAATAAATCATGTTCAGGAACTATGCCATTCTGTGCAGGTTCTACAACAATCCTGCTGAGTTTGGCATTTTGATTTGCCTGCCCAAGTGAATTCCACATGCAAAAGATGCTTTTTGGTGCATGGATTTTCATAATTATATACAAGATTATATTTAGAGAATCATAGAATAGTGAATTTGGAAGGTGCCTACAGGGCCATGAAGTCCAACCCCTCACTCAATGCAAGAATAAAAACCAAATGATATTTGCCAGGTGGTTGTCCAAATTTCTCTTGAATGCCTCCAGTGTTGGAGCACTCACCACCTCTTTAGGTAATTGCTTCCATTGCTGTACTCCTCTAACAGTTAGGAAAATTTTCCTAATAGTCAACCCAAAGCTTGTTACCATTTTGCCATCTCCATTGAGGAGATGTAATTATAGTCATGTACTGCTTGGCTGTTCCTTCCAGTTTCTGTCCCAGATCAAGACCTTGTAATAGTCACATCTCCAAACCACTCTAACAATGGCTTGCAAAGAGTATTTGGATTGTGTTGTTCTGGAAAACTATGAGAGTCAGGCTAGACACAGAAACATAAACCTCTGTGAAAGTCATGAAAACCCCTAGCTTCATTTTCACAGCTGGCATCTTAGCCCACTTCAAATAGCAAAACAACTTAAATATATTTGGGATGGGCTGTATCAAATATGTATTTTTTTTTCACATGTGGTAGGGTTGTCCTATCAGCGGGGTGTGGTGGCTCAGCGTCCTATATTTTTCCAATTTCCAATGTCCTGTATTTTCCAATTGCAATTGAAGATGTACAATAAAAAATCAATTATTAACCATTGGTTCGTCCAGAGCCAATATCATTACTTTAAAATTATTTGATGATGGTAATCTCTAATATAAATAATATTACAGTTTCCTTCAAACATATGTTTGATGGTGGCAAAACATGATCCTGTGGCATGTTTCTTATCAGGAGGATCTTTATCAGCACTATCATTCATCAAATCTCTAAAGATTTGTATTGTCAATTCCAGTAAGCTAGAGATGAAAGAGGGGAACCAAGAGAGAAAGACTCCATCAGGAGATTCAGCTCTGTCTTCTATGGCTTGAGTACGACAAATACTTGACACCAGCAAGCCTATGTTTGTCAGTTTATCTGATGTCTGTGTTCCCACTCAGCGACTGTTATTGACCACCATTAAAGTAATGATCAATGCTTCTACTTTGGAGTGCCAGTTCTCTTGCATTTCCCTTCCCCTGAAACATGTACCTAGTCATGTGTCAGCTGAGACATCTACATATTATTTCAAGTGAGCTGCAGTCCATGAAGGCTAATGCCAAAGAAAATGTGAAACCTTAGATGTTTAAGATGTCACAAATGTCTATGTGGTTTTGGAATGGAAAAGTTGCATTTTAGGCTGTCTTAAAAGGCTACAGGGTATGTAGATAACTAAACTAATGGGATCTAGCATAGCATGGCATCATTAAAATTATCACTAGGTTGGTGGCCTAGACCACTGGTGGTCCATGGTTGGAGCAGGCAGTGCCTCTTCTTGAATGGTGGAATGAGGTGCCCTGTGCTCAGAAAACAGGCTATTTGTAGCCATGAGTGACTAATGGACCTGCTGCTGTATTCCAGTAATCTGGATCAAACTGTCTGACTCTCAAAAGGCAATCTTTATCAGGAGGATCTTTATCAACACTATCATTCATCAAAGATTTTCTATAATATGTTCTGACACAGATATTGATGTACAATAGACAGGGTAAAAATCCAGATTTCTCGGCCCAGGGGAAGAGCCAAGGAGCAAATGATAAAGATTCTTTGTCATCACAGAGATTGGGTCCTTAGATAAAGATGTCATTGCTATGAATTATTCAGCCTTATTTGGAACTGTAACATGAGGAGACATAACTGAGTTCTCTAATGAAACCAGAGTGACTGTTTCCAAGAAACTTGTTTATCCTTCCACATGGAGACCGAGTGCCTGATACAGCTTCAGGCTGATGCAGACTGTCTTCAAATGCCTTCTTAAAACAGATTAATGCAAAGCACTCTGATATGCCTACACTTGACAGAAGTACAAGCAAGGGCTCCAAATCTTGCAGTACATTCCATAGTCTATTCAGAATTCTTTGACTAATTTGATATTCTGCCCCAAGACATTCACGCCAACACAAAAATACTCTCTATCATCTGATTAAAATGTAAAATATTCACTGAATAGTTACAACAGATTTACAAAACATAGGAAAGACAATGCATATACAGGAGACTGTTTCTTTTCTAAGGGAGGACTTTCGAAAAACCTAAGATATTTTCTTGAGATTAAGCCTGCAGACCTGTATACACTGAACATGGAGTAAGATCATAAGAAGACTTTTAAATAGGCATGCACTGCATATCAGTTTAGATTTCAGCAGATCTGAAATGCCATTGCCAGCATAAACTCTGCATTGGCTGGAATGTACATTTGTTTCAGCCTGCTTTTCCCCCTCCATTTGAAATTAAATAATTTATAACAATTTAAGCTAATATGTAGCTAATACAAAAGCCACTATGCACATTCTTAAACAGAGAAAGGACTCGTGTATAACTGATCACTGAAAAATTATTAGTTGATTAGCAATGGTGAGAAATCCATGTTCAATATTACATTGTCATTAAAAATATGCATCATATATGAGCTGTACTGAATAATATAAACAATCCGTCTAAATATCATAAACTGACTGGTTCCCAGCTATCACTTTAAAAATCCTTCATTGCCAACCAAGACCGAAATAACGAGACGAGACAAAGTTTTGGGGTTTAAAATGGGCCAAATTTTTATTAAAAACCATATTTACCTGTACATACTCAAGTATAAGTCGACCCAAGTATAAATCGAGGCCCCTAATTTAACCCCCCAAAACTGGGGAAAAGTATTGACTCGAGTATAAGTCCAGGGTGGGAAATGCAGCAGGGCCTGGCAGCTCCTCCTTTGTGAGCCGGGGGAGTGGTGTGTGATGTTTAAAATGACTTTTAGCCACTGATGCAAGTGCTTGGGTCAGTGGCTAAGAGTCATTTTAAGCATCGCGCACTGCTCCCCTGCGATGCAGAGGGGGGGGTCATGAGAAGCGGCACTCAATGTTTAAAATGACTTTTAACCACTGACCCAAGCACTTGCCTCAGTGGCTAAAAGTATTGACCTGAATATAAGTCAAGGGCCCCTTTTTTCAGCCCAAAATTAGGGCTGAAAAACTAGGTTTATATTCCAGTAGATACAGTAAATATTAATGTTGAACTGTAAACTAAAGAGGACCTATGCTGTAGCACAAGGGGTAAACCTCAGTAGGTGTTATAAACTAACAGTCCCTCCCTATTTTAAGAAAGTTAAAATGCATAGGGAAAGATGCAGCCAAACTACTTAAGCATCCTTACCCCGCCCCCTTGGCCCATGGCAGCCCTCATTTACCTGACCAGACATTATAGTTTAACCTATTGGTTCTCAACCTGTAGGTCCCCAGATGTTCTCGGACTGCAACTCGCAGAAGTCTTCATCACTAGCTGAGTTGGCCGGGATTTCTCCAAGTTGCAGTCCAGGAACATCTGGGGACCCACAGGTTGAGAACCACTGCTTTAACCTATGCCTATTTCTAATTCCTGTTGTTATTTAATTTTATATGAAGGCTGCCAAGTACCTTAAAGGTGTGATATAAAGGAGGGGCATTCTTAAATTAATATATCACTTACGCTACCAACCAATTGTTACAATTAAGGAAGGGATTATGACATCCAGCCACAGATTGAGGATGATGGGATGGAAAAAACTCGCTGACACTCCAGGCCAATCTGGGTGACAGCCAGAAATTCTCATCTGGCCCTGAATCAACCAGCAAAGCATCACCATCCACAATATAGGGCAGGACGGTGGGGGCAAACACGCTACAAAGGCAAGAGGCAGGGAACATGCTCGGTCTGCCTTAAATAGCATGCTTCCTGCCCCCGCCCCCCACCATAACAGGTGCGCAAACTTGCACCTCTTCGGTCGGGTGGCAAAGAAGCCCTGCCTGACAACAAGTCCTGAATGGAGACGCCATTTCCCTTTTTCTTTTATGCCTGAATTCCTGTTACACAGCTTGTGCAATGGGAATGATGTCATTAGCAGTGGCAAATTGCCATTAATTCAAGGCTTCCTTGGGTGATTTTGGGGATTACACCACTTGTTTGCAATGTGACAAAGGCGTGGTGAACTCTGACATCACTAAAGGATGTCACATGCACATGCAGGGCTGCAGGATTTTAACCTGTTTTCACATATTTGGTCGTCGTCGTCGTCATCATCATCATCATCATCATCATCATCATCATCATCATCATCATC